>JAWQRO010000465.1:0-38513 GCA_033557835.1 Helochares maculicollis
TGCTTTTTACATTCCAAATTCACTGTTTAACAGATTTTGTCGCGATTAATTACAAAGTACATTGTTCTTGAAGGTAAATATCCCAAGCTGATGATTCCAGAAAGATTAATTATTAAAATTATTCTTGAGTTTTCTACCCTTATAATATTAGTAAACATAAAGGTTAGGCTTGTCACCACATTTTTCTTAATGTAGAGTCAACATCTTTTAGCAAGACAGCACTTTAAATCATTTTTTCATCCACTATTTAACAACATAAAATAATCTGCAAATTCTGCACTAGGTTGCAATTACGATTTGTATTTCTTTGGAAGCGTATATGCTTCTTTTAGACTTAGTATGTAAGAAGACAAAATCATTTTTTTTAACTTTTATTTATTTCAGCTGATCAGTATCAACAATAGTTGATAAATTTTTAACCTTGCACTAAACGCAAACCGTTCTATTTCAACCAACAAATATGTGGCAAAATAAGTAAAATCCCGTTCTAACCACTTAAATGGAAATTCTACCCCATAATTCTTGTTCACTAGATTGTGCCCTATCAGACTACTACATAATCTGATCAATTCTGTAAGACCAACACTAGTTATCGATGAAAAATATTTTTATTAAAATATAATTATTATATATAGCTACTAGTATTGTAATAAACAAACTAAAATTCTATTGATATGAAAGCAATTATTTAAATGGCTCTTATTGTTTCTGCGGTTTATTGCAATATTTTGGTCGATGAATTTTTATTGTGGATTCTGGTAACATTAGACCGTAGTAAAAGCGCACGTGGGTTCAGTGAACTTGAAAATAATACTCTTCAGTGGCGAACTGAACTGGAGAGCAGGCATTCGGTGTGAGCATTATTTATGCCGTTTTGAGCATTGAAAAAGGGGTGTGCATTCGCACAGAGCTATTTAACTGGAGTACTTGTACGGGGATGATCACCTTAATTACTTTGCCGCTGGAATTTTCAAACTCATGTTACTTAACTATTCACAGAAGGGCCAAAATAACCCCAGTGTTTTCCTGCAGCCGCGTAATTGGGATGTTGCATGATCGTATCCCATGCATGTACAGATCATAATTAATTTACGGTTTAAAATACTCCACAAGCATGGTTAAAAATGTCCCCAACCAGAAATAATATACTGAAATTAAAATAAGTCAGGTTAATTGCTCTTTAAAAACACAAACTTTGAAATATTCTTATTGCTATTATGCAGAATGCAGTCTGTATGTTTCCCAGAAACTTGTAGAGCTTCGAAACCTTTTTAAACGGCAACTGCAATACCTGCATTCGCATTTATTTGAAGAGCAATTACATCGCTTTAACAGAAGTCGTTAAGTGAAAGTTTGCCATTTGAAACCTTACACCACGCCCATGATCCAGGGAGAACGAACACCCTTCAATAACTCGCATACATTCCTTAAGTTGCTGAGAACAAAGAATCACTGCTGTGAAATATTGAGATTGAGTAACACGGTTCAGACTGGGTAATTCGTTGTAGTGATTCCTTTCCATTAGTCCGAGGGGAAAAGCATGAAAGTGACACCGACCTGCACGAACGACGCGTTCAAATGAATATTTATTCATGCACGGGAAGCAATTTGAAAACAACAGTCAAATGACTTTATTTAGCTTAACAGGATAATGAGCTGACAGAGCGGGTTGCTGTTTAACAAACCCTTCTGTGTAGCGAGCCATCTGCAATAGTGTCCACGAATTTAGGGACGAAACCCGAAGGTGTTTTCGAGTGGGGTTACGTTTGAAAAATGAAAATGGTCTTCATCAAGAAAAGGTAAATTATTATAGAAACAATAATTTCATTTTAGTTGCAGAGAATTCAATAACTTTGATTACCAATCAATCCAAAACGTTGTTTCTTCAATAACCGATGTTTGCGTTGCTTTAACGAGGTACCTCGCAAGTCTTTATTGCTTCGTTCGATTCTCTCTCAATATTAGCACAAGAATAACTACGTCTCGGTTTTGTGTTTGATTTTCTAATTAACTCGGAAGCCTCTTGTTTCCGTTTAACCCCTCGAGTTTGATAATAGAGAAACTACTATAAGTGATTGCTTCAGCTCTTGTGTGTGCATAAGATCATAGAGGTACAATATTTATATCGCATAAAATATCACAACACAACTTTTCTAAATGTTCAATGTATTTAGAGCTAAACGTGTTTTTCTGTAAACTTTGCACAGATCGCTCAAGTTCATTTACACGTATTTACATTTTTCTTTCGTGTGTCAAAAAATTTCTCGTCGAATTTTTCCTTTAATTATATGCAGCGTGTTCTGGTTTTTTCTCTTTGTCTATTTTCCATTAAGAGTATTATGTTATCTGCTATCCTTTGCTGAGTTCATATATTTTGCTATTTCAAGTTGATAAGATTCTGTTTTTTCTTCGTTTCTTCGTGCTTATTCTAATTTTCACAATGCTACTGTGATGAAAGAGTACGGCGAAATTGTATAACATTTGCCAAGCGTCTGTTTGTCAAAAGCTTTAATTATCTCCGAGTTACACGTGTTTTTGTAAATAACCAAAAGTGATTTTGCTGACCAAAGAGCTTGCAGCAAATTTTGTTTGCGAAACAAATATTCTTGTGCAAATATTTTGAAAATGTTGCGGAATGCCTTTGCTTGTCGACTTATGGCACAAAAACCGTTTATAAGAGGTACAACGAGCTTAAAGCGGGCCGAAAACGTGTTGAAGACGAACCGCACTCTGGACGACCATCAACGTCTACAGACGAGTGCCACGTCCAAAAACCCAAAGATTTGGTGCTTGAAAATCGTCGATTGACAATTAGACACCTCGCTGATAGTGCTGGAATATCATTTTACTCAGCACAAATCATTCTGTAGGATTTTTTGTGTCTCAAACGCGTCTAGTCTCGATTGGTGCCAAATGCACCATGTCATACTGCATTAGTTCTTCTCGACTTTCTTGAGAAAAACTCGACTCATATCGTTTCGCAACCACCGTATTTGGCTCCGTGCGATTTCTGGCTAGTGAGCAAACTCAAAATGCGGAGATATCGTTTTGATACAATTGAGGAGATAAAAACCGACTCGAAGAAGGTCTTGAATGTTATATCTGAAAAAGACTATTCCGACTGTTTCGAGTACTGAAAAAAGCGTTTTATCTGACGGGGATTACTTTGAAGGAGATAAAATTAATTTGGAAGAATAAATAAAGAATTTACATTATATAAACAAATTCATCTTACTGTTTGATCATAGTAGTATGTAGAAATTTATACACTTAAACTTAATAAATATCGAACATTGTAATAACCTTTGAATTATCAAAATCTGTGTATGAATTTAATATCCTCTTTGTTAATTTGCCAAGCTTTTTCTTAAAGGCGATTTTAGACACAGGTTGCGAATTATTTTGCAATATAGTTGTAGTAATAAGAAACAACATAGACCTATATCTGATGAGACACAGTTAGAATCGATGGACTAATAGTGATAATCACAATTATCTATCGATGTCAATTCCTTGTCAGTGGATTATATCGTAGAGCTAAGTAATCTATGCGTATAATGTTGTGCTTAAAAATTATTTAAAGAACTATTCAATTTTGCTAGTAATTTTGGCTCAAAAAATAGATTTAATAGTTTATGTTCCAAAGCGGAATCTAATTTATTTAAAGTTCCTATTAAACTTTCACAAGAGGTTTAGGTATATATCACTTCTGTTAATGCTTTGTCATGCCAAAACGAAATTCTAGAGAAAAATAAGCAATAAAATTGTAAAACCACTCAACCACTAAAATTAATTAATTAAATACATGTATTGTATTATGCTATCTACCAGTCTACCAGGTAGTATTTATTGAAAAAATCAAATGAGTCAAAATTGCACCCGCAGAAATTATAAAACACAAAACAGAATAGGCTATTCTCAAGTGATGAAACTCAGTTGGCGGAATAGATTTTCTCGTAAATCAGAGAAACCTCACAGGTATGACCAGTAATGAAAGCATCTTCATATCATCTTCAAAAAAGAAAAGGGTACATAAATTTTACCTGGCCATCAATGAAGACCTTAGACAGTGATGTTTTTTAACTGTTTGACAAATCAGAATTATCCATTTAATTCCAGTATAAGAAATGAGAGAAACCTGAGAAACTATTTGAATATTTTTCAGAAAACCGACTTTATAGACATTTTTTCTGGAAAAAGGAGCGTTAAAGATGGAAATGAGACTTCACAAATGGACTGATCAAAATGAAGCTGATTTCATAACAAGGAAATGGTATCAAACAAACCTATGCAAAATAGCTCTTCAATAGCACAATAACAGAATAGAATTAAGGCGGGAGCAAATAGAGACAATCAGTATGGATCTCTTCAGATAATAACGCTAATTTCTCGGAATCAATTAGAACTATCTTAGCAATACTCTCACGGAGATCATAATAAAATACAATAGAAAACGACAAAAGAATTTGACCAAATATATGTTAAGTATAACAATCGTAAAGAAGAAAGTTTTATTAAGTATATTAAAGATTAAATGAAGTGAAGAAAACTATGGGTAGAAATTTAGAGAAACAAGAACGGTTGAATAGAAAAAAGTCAACGAAATAAAGCGTGAAATATGTCAAGGACGAAATTATATAAAAGTCGGTATTTAAGAAAAGAAGTAGAATAGTCTGAAAGGAATTATTTTAGCTGAAAGATACACAGAGTTCCTCAACTATAGTGAACAAGACAAAATACTAACATCAGAGGTGTCTGCTCTGAGCTGTACACGACCGACGATGAGTAACAGCCCGAAAACCAAACCCAACGGCATTAAAATACTAATCAAAAGTCTGGACGATTGGAGTCATTGTGGCAGCTGTAAAACATATAATAGAACTAATCAAGATAGAGGGATATATTAATATGTATACTTGAAATAGCATAAAATCATTATAGTCTCTATAAAATTGGAAACTTTAGTCTAATTAACTACGTTTCATGCCATTTGTATAAAATTGTTCGCGAAAGTTATAAACAAGTGACTAAAAAGCTGGAGGAAGCTCTATTAATCTAGGTTATGGGTTTCGGCATAAAAATCACAACCTTGATAGGAAAATTCGAGAAATACAATTTACTCAACTTTGTTAGCTTCTTGATAGCTTTAGATACTATGGAATTGTAGGCACAAGTCAGATTCTCACATTGCAATGTCACCATAGCCATAAAATTGTACAAAAAACGTGTTTTGATGTAATATACTTGACAAGATGACACTATTTCTTTTAAAATGTTCATAATGCTATTCTGTGATTATGCCTTTAAATCGACGTTCTAAGAAAACGAAGCATAACTTTAGATGAAAAAGCATAAAACATCATTAAAAATTTCTGAGAAGACGTAATAATAAATTATCATCGAAATTAAGGTTCGTATTTTTAAATCTTTTCAAAAACGATATAGAATGTACTCAATGCAATCTGATTATATTTATTTCTTTAACTCGTGAACTGCAATCGAATATCAACATATGAATAAAATGTATCAAGATAATCAAGAAGTTATCTACACGATCACTTAAGCTGTTCCAGTGGAACAATGCTGTTGACGATGCAATTCTTTTAAATTAATTAAAGGTGCTAATTGACAATTTTATATTATTTACTATGTTTATAATATATACCGAGATTCGATTGCAGTGCTCTATTCAAAACAAGAAACAGATTTAGTTGAATATCACTTAAAATTTTTCTTTGCATTCTAATTTATAATTTTTTGTAATGTAAATTCTGACAAATCTAAAGTATATTGCTTCTGAACTGCCTTTCAATACTAGAATGTTTCTGTATAACAAGCTAAAATTAACGTTTCTATTCGGTAGGTTCGAAAGCACAGCTAACCAGTTTCAATCTACAAAACGCTTATTTCAAATTAAGATTGATTTATCTATAATTAAATTTTAATGCTTAAATGATTTCATATAAATCTTTTTTATATTTTAATTTTTTTCTGGCATTATATATTCTAAATTTTTCGTGAAACTTTTCTTTCTTAACTGGCTTTGACTATTTCAGATGTAAAATGAATTGCTTCTCAGCGAAAAAGAATTGTCTTTACTTTTAACAGCGAAAAGTGTCTAATTGTTAGAAACTTAAAATTCAAAAATATTTATAGATAATTTTACAATGTTTAGCATTTTTGTATTTTTTGATTGTAACGATTACTAAATAAGAAATTCGCAAAGCATAAGATTTTTGCAATAGGAAAATATAAATAGATTGATCTTGTACCCAAGATATCGACCGCAAAATTAACAAGCAGAATTTTTGAATGAAAACTGCCAGAGGACAAGGTAGCACATGCAAACCACCAACCCGTTGGACTAACATCAAAAGACTGGCAAGCAACTGGAATTCCAGCAGAGACCGTGTGATAATATATATTATCATCATCATCGTCTACAGCTATTTCGATCTATATTGCCGGGTGTAGCCTCTTAAATCATACTACCGAGTTTGAGACTTGAAACGCCACGCAGTCTCAATGCGAGTTGGCTAATACAGATTTGACCCTTCTGCAAAGTACCGATAAAATGTATGCTGACGACGTGCTATCAGTTTTTTTCCTTCTCCTTGGCTATATATATAATAGTAATTTTCCGATTCTAAGACATTTCTACTTTGTGCTCTAAACTTTTCTGAAACCATTTGGTTTTGTTACCATTATCTTAAAATCGGAAAATTGCATATCCTCTTATTTCTTAAATCAGTTGTATTAATACATTGAAATCGATACTTGGGCACAAATCGTGTAGTTTTACAAGTTTACCATCTAAGGGTTTTTTAAACGTCAACGTAATTGCCATTGAGTTTATAATATAAGCATATCGTACATTTCTGTAAGAAGAGAGATAAATTAATTTCCAAGCATATTATTCATTTTAATTGAACCAAAATAATAGAGCAGAAATGTATGTATCAAATCTATTGAAAAAAACGGTTTTAAATATTTACGAGTTAAATTGAAACTTAACAAACAATTATTGTAATCGAGTTTTAACTGGGATAAGTGCATTTGGAACAATAATTTACTAAATGCAAATTAACTCAAATATCGCAAAAACTATACTTTATTTTTGGGTATTACAAATCACAGGTAATGGGTGCAACAGAAGGCGACGTTTTATTGTTGTTTTCTAACAAGTGAGCATGAGAAAATCTGCACCAAATTCAACAATTCTTTATAGAATAGCAAAATTCGGCTTTTTGAAAAAATATGAAATATAAATAATTGTAATATTGTAATGATTGCAGCATGAAACTGAGCGAAGGCATACAAATAATAATAAATATACAAAAACGAAGTATATCGGTTTTTAAATATTAATACAATATTCTAGTTAGAAGTATCTGTAATGACGACGGTACTAATCATCATTGACATTTGACAATTGTGAGGTTAAGCTGGTTAAAGTTCAATAAAATCAATTAATTACAAAACAGAGGATTGATTCTGCACCAAGTGTAGAAAACGAACACCTCTGGAGCTAGTATAAATGTTATTGCCGTATTACATTATTTGGTCATAAACTCTACAGTGCAATTCAAATATATTGTTTCAGGCAATGTAAATACAACTCTTTGTACAGACAAGCTATGATACGCCAGTTTTAAAGATTCTCTATAACTAATGATTTTTTTAATGAAGGCAGTAAAGATGAACATGATTCAACCAAACACACCCATTCTGTCCACGAGAAATAAGCATAAATTACCGATAAGAATGGGATGTAGTTTTGAATTATTCCACGCTACTCCGATTCAATTATTCGCACTGATAAGACAGCTCAGACCGGATAGAATTTATGTGCTCTCCAACTTCGCCATCCATAAATCCATACCAAGCATGCACCATAATATATATGTACATAGTACTGGAGCGTAATCAATAATCAGAGAGTGAAAGTGAATTGGACGCAACAGCAGCAGTATCAGCCAGAGATGCCTTCGCCGAAACGACGCTTCGTCCTTGTTGGAAGCATCGCCGTCGTTTGCAATTTACGGGATGCAGTCGAGTGATGTTTTACTTTGGAAATGTCGTTTTGGAGAAAACGTGACTCTCTAGTGGCTGTGGCTCTTTAGGGGTGCATCCGTGGCCAATATATCACCCACACGCCGCGTTAAAAATTTAAAACGCTCAATAAAAAGGCGTCTTTTCCGAGGGTGAAATATTGCAATAGCCGTAGGCTGGTGATTGCATTTCAACGAATACTAGCCGGTAGAAAACTTCCAGGATAAAACAACTAAGCATCTGTCGCCCAATTTAGTTTATACTACATAAACTACATCAGATAACAGCCTCACGTAATTAGAAACATCTTCGTTCGAATTAAAATGTTCGCTTCTACTTTGGCAGTCAAAATATTAAAACTTTTTAATTAAGCATAAATTTATTTTTAGACGCAACAGACAAAGAAATGCTTATTTTAACACGCTATTTATCTTTCACATATGCGAAGAACTTTTTATAAATTGTTCCCTCTATTAATGTTATGACCATAATATAGGTCTTAACATTAAGGATTTGTAGGAATTACATGTGCAGTCGTTTCATTTGGTTAATGAGTCTTGTTACCACAATCAGAAGCGCTGGAAAAGAGAAAGTTTCGTTTGTGAAAAGATCAAAAAGATATTTGCGATTATTCACGTTTTCATTCAAATCGAAGAGCGATTAAACAGAAAAACTAGCTCTCTATGCATACAAAAGACTCGAAGCGAAACACGAAGATTTATTCAACGGGTTCAGGAGTTAAGAATAAAAGCAAAGCAAGGCGCATATGCTGTTGGGGAGAACTATCTATAAAAATATAAATGGTTGCGCCTTCTTTAAAAATAGATAATATAAAGGCAAGTAGTCTCTAAATTGTAGGGCTATTTTGACAAGAACTTATCTATTTCCGTTCGCTTGTTGACAACGAAGGAGGAAAAATAGCTTTTGTTGGTTACCCAGTACTTATTGGAGTAGTTAACACACTCTTAATTAAGTATGGCTCTTCTCATGGGGGGCTTCCTGCTCATTTGTTCACTTGAAGCGCTATTTTTAAAGTGTTTAGATAATCTTTGTGATCAATGGAGTTAAACTAAGCTGCTTGATTTTTTGTTTAAATATATAAATAATTGTTTTCTATTTTACTTGGTAAATTTTTAGTTCAGGAAGGTGATTATCGTTATTCTTGATGAATATAAGCGTGGTGAGTTATCACCCTTGCCGTATAAATCTAGAAAATGAGTTTTTAGATCCGCATTGCTGGCGTATTGTTAGGGTGAATCGTAAAATAGGTCTTTACCGGGAATCTGTCTCCCCCCCCTCTCTATCTCTCTCTGTCTTAATAAGAAGCTTTCCAATTAACCTATCTCTGTTCATTCAGTAGAAAGATCAACATTTAGCATTACCCTCTGTTGCCAACAAATATTCAGAGTCTCTCCTTTGTAGAAGAATAACTAATGTATAAATAAACGTATTTGCAACTAAAATTAAATACTGTTTGAAGTTACAACATTTGTTTTATAAAAATACATAGATAAATTTTAACGAAAATTTACTTAAAGCCTAGCATTTTTATATTCGGTTAATACATCAAGAACTAGTTTAGTTGTGTTTGTATTTCTGTCGTTTCTTTCCATAGGATCCAAACATTTATTGCAGTCAAATATAAAGCAATGAAAGAGTCAATCTTCAAGAATTTGCAGTCACTGTATATTTTCTTGCCTTTTGATTGCTCAAACACAAAATTTTGTGCTTTTATAAAAATTCATATTTTCCGTTAAAAGTCTTTTTTATCACTTTTATTAATATTTCTAAACTTATGTTTAGAACTTAAAAAAACAACTGATGTATTTGTTTTTTGTAGATATATTGAAAGTACAAAATTCTTTGTTTCATATAGTGGAGTGAACATTTTTGATGATAGTCGCTATTCTTCTTCGCGAATTAAGAAAAGCATTCACAGCATATTTGCTGCTATCAAGCCTGACTTTGATACCAAATTTAATGGGTTTGTAACGCATACATATATTGCATAAATCTGCATTGTCTTTTGTAGGAAACATTAAATTTTCAACGATAATATTTTGCCCTGATTTATAGTAGACTTACTTTTATTGTTTTAATTTGTTACAAATATTTAAAATCAAATGCTTCAAGAATTTATTTTTTTCTTTTATTGATAGTTGGGGATGTAAGAGTGATATTTTAGTAGTGTTAATTACTAATTAAACTAAAAAGTTTGAAGTATTTTTAACTTCCCTATAAATTTTAATGTTTCTATTTATTCTGACAAACCTTGGAAGATGTTTTATCGGGTTAAACCTAAATGTTTAATTCGGATTATAAGAAAATCTTGAATTCATGCTAATTAACAAAAATCTGAAAAAAATCTCATATCTCTAGCTATATTTTTTAATTGATATTTCTTATTTTGTTTACACTTTCAATTTCTAATTACACTTTCAATTGTATGATGATCAAACAATCCAAAACACATCCATATCTAATATTTCTGGTAGTACATGATTTGAACCTTGAACCTTTGAAGGTTTTAAAATAAAAAATAATATAGTAGAATTACAATGCTATAGTAAGTATTTTACATTTTAACATTACGGGCTTACACCAATAATGCTCAAAATTATTCTTCTCATTTAATAAATCTACATCTTGTGTATTTTTATTTATAATATGCATTGAAAAACTAACCGTAAAAGCCATTTTAAAAATAAATATAAAAAATTCCTAGCGCTTTATTAAGCATTTAACTAATCCCTTTGCATTTATAACATATATAAATCTATATAAAAACCTAACGGAATTGGCCAAGACAAATATAGTATGTAGCTCATTTTAAAGTGTAAATTTATAATTAAAAAATCATAGATATGCAAGTCAAGTCCTTAAGATAAAACGAAATGCCAGAAGCTTTTCTTGACCACTTCTTGAAATCATGGTAACACGGCTATTTTTCTAGTAATTTAGAATTGTATGAAGTACAAGCAAACAAAACTCTTTCGTAGTTTTGATTTGTCAGGAAAATAACTAAATTATCTTTTGTACGCATTAATGGCCAGTTATGACCTATTATCAAAACATTTAAAAATGTACATGTTTAGCATTCTTCAGGTTTTGCCGATATTTAAAAAAATTGTAGGAAAATAATTATCTGCTTTGAAACTGCACTTTTTCTTTAGAAACCTTTGAAATATGAAACTCTACTCTTACTTTGTAACCCATTAATTTGATCAAACAATTGTAACATACACTATAAACTTGCATTATTCTCTTTATGTCGATACATACACTTTAATTTATAAACAACTTATAAGGTTTTAAAAGTTGTTAAGGTAAGTACAATTAAACTGAATTAGCATTTAAAGAGCCTCGAGAACAACATTTGATATACTCTGCCCTCAGGAAAAATGGTCTGAAAGTGCGGGCTTTTAATATTGTGTTATGCATGCACGTATAACATACGCAAAGTTGTTTTATGCAATTAAAACAACACGAATGTATAGCACAAACTTTAACTGCGAAATAAAGCGAGCGCGAAACACAAACCACTTTTCATAAAAAGTTTTTACGGGGTTTTTTGTTGATTTTATAATAAAGCATGCAAAACCGCGCTAATGTATGAAAATCTGCATTATACATTTAGATATGCCACCGTTAATTACACATTTTCCGGGCTAGTACCTTTTGTTTATCATTAAGATGCAATTGCACTTAAATTATGATTCATTTCGACTTTGGTATCAAAATATCATACGCAACATATTTTGGTGAATCATTCATCTATCAATTCGTGTTTTATTAAAACTTGAATCAAACTGCTTAATCTGTCAAAGTTTGTTCGCACAACCGAGATTCTCGTCACAAAGAATTTTCCGGCAAATTGCACAAATTAGTTCCAGAGTTCCTAGCGCTGCCCCATCTAGGGATTGCTATAATTAATGATCTTGTTTATCTTTATAATTAATTAAACATCAGATATAAACGGATATGCCGCTAAGAACACCGCTAATGGTCCATTAGGGACTATACGGGGCCGCAGTATTTTTCAGTTTTCGCCATCATTACTGTTAACCCCATGTGGAATGAAAACCGGAGATTTAATCTGAAAAATTCGTGTTTTCAGCGTGGAACTGCCCCTGCCGTAAAAAGCGACATTAATAATAAATTTCTGGTAATGGTGCAAAATTTAGCCGCGTCCCAACTACGGAAAATTGGGATAAAATTAAGTTACATCTCGCTGAAAGTGAATATAAACGGAAAATTATCCCAGTCTGCTGCAGACTATTGCTAAGTAATTGCTTGTTTCTGTATTGTTATAAGGCATCTCTCTTTCTACTCTACTGTTTTGCGAAAACCATGAAGTTGTTTTGCTGCTTGCGTTCACATATGGCTCAGTTAGAATTTCAAACCTCAATTTCTTGTCCGGTTTTGCTATTTATTACATTAAGCCACTATTAATTAATACCCGAAATGCATAACTAATAATTTGTACTTTAATCGATGCACATCAATGAATATGTCTTAACTGAATTAACCCGCACGTGTTATCATCAAGGGGTTATATGAATTATGTGGTTTGTTGGAAACTCGGGCCTGTAAATAAAACACATTTAATTGCATAGTGAAAACCAATGGGAGTACTTATATGCCAGCACGCGTTACACCAATTGGGTCGTAATTTCTAATTTTAATTATAGGACCTTTTGACATTTTTATTGGGCCTTTGAATGAAATAAACTCTTCAAAAGTCTAATTATTCAATGCATGTTTGTGTAAAAGCTCGGCGCCAGGCCGGTATAGAATAAACCGATTAAAAGCTTTGTTTATTCCTACAACGTAGTTTGAATTGGTAGAGAAAATTTAATTCTGCGTTTGATCAAAACCAGGGCAATCAATGCCTTGTACTAATGCCCCGCCACTCATCCGATAGAAAATAGCAACATTATAGCATTTGTAAAAGAGTTTTTCTGGTGCTTTAGCTGTCAAACTTCTACGAAAATCTAAAAAAAATGAATCCATAAACTGAATGAAAAACGTAGATCTTTAATTATAAAATTGAAATTGGAAAAGAATCCTTTTTTTCCTTTTGATTTATGTTGAAAATTGTATATTTAGACCAACTTATTGTGGCATGCAAAATTTATTTTTTATTATCTATTTTATAAACTATAATAACAATTAAAATATTATCCCTAAACGTAATAACTGTTTAAGTAATGCATGAAACATAATTTATATTTATTTCTCACAGACAGTAAGTATCCGAACTTGTTACATTATATCGACAAATGCCAGATTTGAGACTATGGCTAAAGAGAATTGATCAAAAATTATAAATATTATTAAAGGTAGATTGATATGTCATTAATGCAGAAAAAGGATATAAAAGATGCAAAGTTGATGTTTCAAAATAAAATTTAGAGTGTAATATATGTATGTTTAAAAGGTGACATATACATACAAGAAAGAAGAAAGGAAAATAGGAAAATACATACTCAATTCAAGAAGAAAATTTAATAGTCACCATAAAAAATTAGAAGGGCACCAACAATTGACAGCACACTAACTAAACTCCTTAAATTGTGGATAAAAATAGAACTAAACAAAAAAAAGTTAATGAATGAGGATATACAAAAACTTAAAATACGGAAAGTGGGGAAGGCGAGATTTATATTGCTCGTTTATGAGAAGATTGACGGGACTTATTTTAATACTTATAATAATATATAGTAAATCACTGACACTGATTTCTAGACCTAGAAAAAGGCTTCCATTTGCATAAAATGGAATTAGAACAAACTAAACTCGACAAAATAGTAGATGTATCTGAACGCTATAGACGTAGTAAGAATCAATATCAGGAAATTTAAATATACGTTGATTTCTACAAGAATACTAAAAGAAACCAAACATTAAATAAACGTGAAGCACGATAAAATTAAGAAGACTTACCTGACGCTTCAAAAACCGTGAATCATGAAAATACACATAAAATAGAAAAGAAATATCCAAGGAACAATAGAACATGCAGATAATTGCAAATCAACAAATTGTCACTTGCCGTGAAAGAGCTGATTGTCTAAACTTAATAATTTAAAAAAAGCAATTGGTAACAATATGCACCTAAACGATTAGTAAACTACTGCTGAGAAACTCCATATTTCTCTTAACTTTTAAAACCGTATGCTATTATCTATTAGTGTTAAATATCCAGAAATCTGATACTGTTCTTGAACTCTGAACAAACTCTAAGGTGTACTATTTAAGCAACAACGAGCCTGTATTTAACTTAGATGTAGAAAACTACACTTAAGTGTACAATGAACAAAAAAAAAAGATAATCCGTCTCAAACTTAATGCAAAAGTTGTAGATAATGTTTTCTGCGCTTCATAGTTCATATAATTCTAATAATAATAAAGTACAGTTCATAGTAATTCAAAAATTCTCAAAAGTTAAAATTCTCCAGAAACAGATGTAGTCAGTAGATTTTATCTTTAGTTTATAAAAAAAAATAGAATAAAATCAGTAAGTCGAGTGCAAAATTTATAAAACAGCTGCGTTATTGTTGCAATGTTTCATCTATCTTGTAAACATATTAGAAAAACAATTAATTTTTACTAAAATTATGACATATCTTCATGGTATAATTTTTTATTTCCTCTATCATTATTTCTTAAATCCTTTTGCGGGTCGATAAGAAAAACATAATTTTATAATTTAAAATACACTTTATTATTCAGTATAACCCCCCTGTACATCAATACACTTGTTCAAAGGAGATTCCCATTTTAAGAATTTCATCCCTGAAGTGAAAATCTGGAAGGGCTGATATACGCTGATATGATCTCATCATCTGATGAAAAACGTTTTCTACTCATGCATTTTTTTAGATCTGGAAACAGATAGAAGTCTATACTGAATACGGTAGATGCCCCAACAATTCAAACTTCCATTCATGGATATTAGCCCTTGTTAACATGCTGTTGTGACACTGTTCATACTCCTGATGAAAATGATTTTTTCTTCTTCAAACTGGGTGTGTTTTCACGAATATTTTCATTCCGCTGGTCTAATAGGTTACAATAAAATTCAGAATTTATTGTTTTACCAGTTTTCAAGTAATATACAAACACAATTTCTTTCACATCCCAAAACACTGATGCTAAAACCTATTTGACCGATTGCTGGACACAAACTCTTGTTTTGATTAAAAATCATGGTGCTAGACCCTAGTGTCATCACTAGTGATGAATCGACACAAAAAATCCACTTTATACTTTCGAAAATGCTCTAAATGTTGCTGAGAAAGTCGCAATCGAATGTGTATTTGTTCCATTGTTAGAGAACGCAGCATCCACTGTGCGTACAACTTTCTGAAACTTATACTTAGTCAAAATATTGTTTAAACTGTCAAAGGAGATGTTTAAAGCATCTACTAAATTTCTTTTTTCTACGATTTCAGACGTTTTTAGACGTCCTAAGTGTAGATCATTTTCAAGGCTTGTACGGCCACGTTTAAATTCAGCAACTGATATTTCTATTGTACTAATTGGACGCGACGAGTCCTTACACTCTTTCAACATTTGTTTATAAATTCCTTGTGCTTGAAAACCTTTCAAAAATGAAAATTCAATCACTGGGCAATACTTGATTTTTCCATTGTAACAGAGTGGCTTCGATATTAAATGGCTTGTAAACAAAGAATCAATTGATAGAATGAAATGAAAGTTCACATACTTTCATGGGAAGAGGGTACTAACATAACAAAAAATATATATTTAGCTAGTAGCAACGTCCTTTCTTATCGACCTAAAAACTGTACGAGCAACCTAGAATTTAATTATAATTAGCAATTGATCAAGGTGGATGTGTTATTTGTTCAATAATTTAAAAAAAAGCACTAAATTATTGTCGATACTGAGTAAATACTACAATTTGATCAGTAACAATTATGTTGCTATTTTCTTTGAAGCTGCCAAATTGCATATGAACATAATAAAACGCTAGTTCTGAAATAATTATTACTCTTTATGGGGAATCTATCATGATAAAAGTTCATCCAGAAATTAATTCACTTTAAGATTAGAAAAAAATCACTAATTATTGTATTTAAAAAAAGTGTTCACATGAGAACATTAAAGAAAATGTTTAAAATATCCATGCAGCAACATAATTCTTCAAATATTAACTTATTGTTGTTCAATTCCAATAAGTGGACACCTTTAATATGGATAATTTTTCAATATCATTAATATTGGAAGAGGTAGTCGTGCAAATGTATTTTGAAATGTTTGTTAAAAACCGAAATTAATCTACATCCACACATGACTTAATTCAAACATCTTTTAATAAAAAAATAATATAAAATAAAAGTTTTACAATTGATTATTCTTTTATAGGCTGAACAAACAGCCAGGCGCAAACAAATAATTCAGAAACAACAGCGTGCATTTCTGAAGATTAAAATTTAATCCAGTGAACTGTGTTTTTCTGTTGCAGCTGGCCTACAATACCTCCACAGAACGTCAGCGGTGGGACCAGAAGTAGCGCCCTCGGGGGTGGAGACCCCCTCTTGCCTTCCCCCGCTTCGCCTTGTGCTGTGATCGTCTCCCCGGAAACGCTAAGTCATCATTCTTCTCCTGCGAAACCGTGCAAGTCCACCGGACACGTACAAATTGCATCTCCACCCAGGTAAGACGCAACTCGATGCTGAATTCCGACCATGATAAATATTTTCCAACGACATTACAACCACTGAAAAATCAAAGTGGAATAACGTGTTTCGCGGAACGAAATAAATTTGCTCTTCCGATTGGTCGATCGGTATATTTTCCTCTGGGAGCTGCCTGAGTTGAACGTTCCAGAAATAGATAAATAAGATTACAAATACGTGCTATTCCTCAACAACATCAAATACGAATCTGGAGTTTCTCCAATCAACGGCATACACATGTCTATAGTAAACTTACTACTTGAATAAAAAAATTAATATGAAAACAAATTTTATGTATGATGTCCATTTTACATCTTTTGTTACTATACGAAGTTTAATACAGAAAAACAGTACAATCATAAAACCGATCGATTTCGACGGTTCTTTACGAGAACGCTTAAAACAATTTTGAGCTTTTTGCATACCATCTGTACGTTTACGTGATCACGATAGCAGTCAACATATTTGAGGTAGAGCCATCAAATTTAGTATACATCTAATATAGCAAAACTTTTGGAAATACCTGTTTAGTGTTTGCAGTTAGTCGTTAAAGTAAAGCTAGAGATACAAATTGTGGACGTTAGCGGAGCACCGGAAGTGCTGTTTTTTAGTCCTATTAAAAATTAAAAGTTACGAAACGTTGCAGATACATTGTAAAATATGCTGTATCAAGCAGTTTTCGGTAAATCGTCAAGAAAGAATTTGTATCTCAGATTTTTATATTTCTGCCAACTATAACATAAAGCATAGAGTATTGCAATCATAACAACTTTTTTACTTATAATATTGAACTTTGAATGTAAAATCTTAGCGATTTTGCGTTTTCGAGCCATTAGTAATGCTTCTGTTTTAAAGAATGCATTGCAAAAAATTCGTTAATTAGTGATTTATAAGTAAATTATCAATAACTTAGGTTTTGTCATATTTTAAACTGTTTATTGATACACTAAATCTTTTTGTTCATATTTTTATTATTTATATTGTAACATTGTTTGAACAAGTAATTTAGTAAAGGCTGTTAATTAATACGAAATGTTTTAATTTTAGATACATAGATATTAATATTTTAATATTTTTGGTTCAGTATAGATATCCAAAAATAATACTTAATGTATTAGATTTATTTTAAGGTGACTTACAGTTTGCTTAATAGTTATTGGTTAAAATTTTATACTTATGACACAGTTATATTAAATTTCAGTATTGATATTTTCCAGTTAAATTTCCAACAGCTTATTATAGAATAAATTATAGAGTATTTGTTTCGTAAGCCTCAAAGTTTTCAATCTCACTACTTTATATTGTGTAGTATTCTTAAAGCTGTGGTTTGAATCCTGTGATAATTTATTTTTAATTTTTCAAGGTTATATCTTTGGTTGTTATTTATGTTACATCCTGATTTTTTATCTTGAATTTCATCCTATAAGTTTGAAGTATTGACATATTTATATTAATATTATCTAATTATTATTGTTGGTAATCGATAAAATCCGTACTCTATTTCAGGAAGAAACTATAGCATTTTAACCCTGAATCCCTGAGTGAACATGAATAGATCCACTTTACTTTAAACAGTTTGGAACAATAATTTTTATTTTCTAAAATTTTACCTCTTATGATTCTGTAATTTTAGGCGGCACTTTTATACTCTTATAACTTATTGAACAATGAGCTCAGAATTATTTTCTTGTGTCATTCCGATAAAAGCTCACATGAGCGTAAGTTTAGTTTTATAGAGGGATGAATTCTCCATTTTTCTGGCGTAATCGTAAAGCTATGCGCAGATTAGTCCACTGCGTTATTCCTACTGCCATAATAAATGATGTGGAAACATTCAGATAAAATGTATATGTACAAATTCGAGCATGAAGCTTGAAAGGAAATAGCGATACGGAATATTCACGATGAATCATATCTACCGCCCTCTACGCTACTTTTACTCAATGTATGAAAAATTGGACAGCCCGTTCGAAAATGAAGAATGGTTTTGAATCATTTCAAAATTAACCGGACAGATCATATTAATTTTAGTTACATTTTAGGGTGTCTCTCCGACCCCGTTTTGTTTCGTTGAAATTTATGACTGTTAATTCGCTCGAATTATTATATGTTGCGTTGACAGATAACAGGATTACTCATCTAAAAAGTGGAATCGAAACAAGATTTGATTTAGTGAAATAATATACGTTTTTCCATGCAAATACTTGCTTCAAATCGGTACGAAACAAATATTCAAATAATAAAATATGAGGAGAGATATATATCTGAAATAATCGATTTTCTTCTCCATAATCTTTGACGTTAAAATACACCCCGGCACTACTTTAATTAATTTTAAGAAACCTTTATAGCCTGTTCTTTTGTAAGCAAAAGGAGTGAAACGACTTTGTATTAATAAAATGTTTAAGAAGAAACAAAGGCGAATTAATTACACGCGATGGACACTGAAAGTACTGCGAGCTTGATATTAAAGCAGAGTGGGAAAAAAGTGCGCTCATTACGGAATCTTGTTTAAATCGGACTTTAATTAGAACCTAATGAAGATTTTATGCTAATTGGAGCAAAGGGAAAGAAGGGCCCTTCAAAAGTCCCATGAAAAATTAATTAAAGCTTTTGTTTCAGAGGACTGACTCCTGGCCCTCTAGCTGTCGCACCTTTAAGTTATTACCAGACCCATTCCCATCAGCAACTTCCGGTGCTCAGACGACTTTCCAGAGCTGAAAAACAGATAGAATGGAGACAACTTGGAGCGTAAGTATGAACCTATTAAATTATGTATATTTATTATTTAATTATGAAGCTCTATAGAGTTGCACAAACAATTCTAATTAAACAGTTTTAAAGCGTTTGTTTGCTAATCTCTCCTAATAACGAAAATAAATTGCTACAAAAGAGCTGCGCAGTGATTTATTGCAAGGGTGTCACCTTTTTCGTTGTCGAACGGTTGGTTATCACATAAGCTCATCATTCGGTTGGTTCGGTTGCGTCATGTAGTTTAAACACAAATAATACGTGAAAGTTTTTGTAAACACCACAGGGGTCTATGTAGCGATACTATAAAGAGCTTATGATATAGAAAATCGATACGAAGGGTCGGTTATCATATACAAGATGCTGTTTAAATTATTAATTTGCTGTAAAAATTCTTGAGGTATGTTATAATGAATGTTAAAATTATAAACTTTTGATTTGTAAATCAGATTTATAGTTGAAAACATGTTACATATATAAATCAACTGTAGAAAATAATGATGGGTGAGTTGTATAATAAACATGCATAGAAATTAATTTATTTCTAATGCTTTTAAAATGAATTTGGTTAGTAGTTTTCGGACGGTTATAAGTTTTTATCAAAAAATCTACAGAACTTTCTAGTTGATTTGCATATGCATAAGATAAAATTGTTCACATAAAAGTGGAATTTTAGATATAAGTTCGCACAACCGGGACTCAATAGCAGTCAGTCTGGGAATAGAGATTTTCCTTTATGCTTTAAAATGTTTGAATTGATATGATTATTTTAGAGTAGCAATTCTTCTAAATGATTGTTTAAAAAATAAAGGATGCAGAGGTATAACTAAGTACTCAAATTATTTTTAATAAAATGTCTCTGCTAGTAATGCTTATGCTGGACAAACCTTAGAAATTTAAATTTTACCAAAATCATACATATTCTTATTCGTTACATGAAAAATAAACATTACTAGTAACAAAATTATGAACCTGAATATGAAAATAAAAACGTCTATTGCAACTGAATCTACAATTATTTTTTGGCTAGCTTTTTGTATATTTTTATCTAAATGGAATATGAAATGTTTACCTCTTTTCATGAAACTAATTACATGTAAATGCATAGAAAATTAAATAACAGGAGCGCTGGATTTAAATTTACCGCAATTTTTGCAATGTGAGTTGTGCTGTGATTTTGTTTTGACAGTTGTCATGTTCCAACTACGCAATATTAGAGTATAAAGACGTTTTGAAATAAACAATGTTTAATTATGGTAATAACATTTTGCAAAAACTGTGAAAGTTTTGCGAATACAGTTCGCCAGTTACGTCAAGTTTTCGGTCCCAATTATTTGCCAAATGAATCGACAGTGAGCCCTTTACCAGGTGCACAAGTTTAAATGATCGTTTTTCCATGAAAAATACGCAATTATTAAGAGCAATGGCAAAACATTTTTTATTCAAAGTTTTGGCCCTCGCTTCAAACACATTTTATCAATCTCTCGGGCAATTTTAGGATATCATTCCAAAAGAAAGCTTTAACTCTCATTGATATCCATTCATCGAGCTGTTTTTGTACATCCTCGAAAGTTTTGAAGTTTTGCCCAGTCAGTGCTTGTCCCATCGATGAGAAGAGGTGATAGTCAGAAGGAGTCAGATCTGGTGAATACGGCGGATGGGGTAGGAGTCCCCAAACAAGAGAAGTTTCTTTGACCACTCTGGCTCAATGTGCAGGATCGTTTTCATGCTGCAGAATAACTTTTCCGTGTCTTTGAGCCCATTCTGGGCGGTTTTCGATAAATGCGTGGTTTAAATTAATCATTTGTTGTCGGACGATATTAACTGTTTCGCTAGATTTGAGAAGATCTTAGTACAGTACTCCCTTCTGATCCCATCACACACACAGCATTGTTTTCCTCTCAAAACGATCCGGTATTGTATTCGATTGTACAATCCGATGCAAAAATACTTTTCTTTTGTGGTTCAATCTGTGTGGAACCCATTTTCCAACCTTTTGAATCTTCCCCATGCCTCTTAGGCGATCGGAAATGGCTAGCCGAGTGACATTCAACTGCTCTGCCATCTTTTGTTGTGTTTGTATATCGTCTGCATCCAATAATGCTTGTAATTCGTCGTCTTCAAACTTTTTTGGTCGATTTTAACGTTCTTTGTCAATAACATTGAAATCGACACTTTTGAAAGTTGAAACCAGCGTCCACAAGTCTTGACAGTTGGAGCAAGATCGCTGTAAGTCTTCGAATTCGATGACTTTCCGATTCCTTTTTCTTTTGTTTGAACAAGAAAATCATTACATACCGCAAATGCTATTTACTTGACTCAAAATTCGACATGTTTAACACGAAAATGAAGTACACTACTAAGTCGTAAACAACTAAACGAATAAGACTTTTTGTAGTGGGTAGTCTTACCATAAAAATGGCGCTTTGGGTTCCAACGGTTACTTCAATAGATTTCATGCGCCGTTTCTTGACAACAAAATGACATTTTAAACTTGCGCACCTGGTAATTATAAAATTTGAGATCAAATTTACGCTGATTGTGCAACAAAATATGGTAAAGTTCTGCGTTTGCGCGCGAACAAGAGTCAATTGCAAGAAATCAAGACAAGGGACTATAAGGTGTGCCTGGGACTTACCTATTGAACATCCATCAAATTAATGTTAATTTTTTAAAGACAATTATTTTTTCATACAAGACAGATTTTCAACTTGACGGGCACGTAAAACGGCAAAACTGTAGGATTTGAGATGCTGCAAATCTTCATGTGATACTCGATCAACCAAGCCATCCACCGCCAGTAACCGTTTGGTAGGAATTTTAGGATGACTAAGCTATTGCTGCGTATTTCTTTAAAAATGCAGTTGTTAATGGTGTGCGGTACCGCAAAATATTGACGGTGCTTTTGTGGCCCAATTGGACATAATTGATGGGAAGGACATGTTTTCCAACAATTCGGTGCGACCTGCCACAAAGCATGAGAAAGAATGGCGTTACTACAGTCTAAGTTTCCGAACCGTTTCATTTCTCGATTTGGAAATCAACATTGACCACCAAGATCATGCGATTTTACACTGATGTACTTTTTCTTTGGAGGTATGTGAAGAAAAAGGTGTATGCAAATAAGCCTGAAAGAGTTGAACGTCTCAAAGAGGAAGGTGAACGGTGAAATGCAACCACATTTATACGAAAACGTTATTCAAAATTTTAACAAACGAATAACCCAGTGCTACTGGTTTCGTGGTGGCCATCTGCGTAATGTTGTTTTTACGTTTCACAGTATCTATTTTTCTTTTATTTTGAAATAAAAATGTTTGCTTGATTGAAACATATTATATTATGCCGGCGCTCTTGTTAGGACACCCTACAGTATATACTCAGTCTGACATTTGCATTGCAACGGACAACGATTTGTGTATCCGACAACTCAAAGCGCCAAATACGGCAAAACGGAATGTTCATGGCAAAAAGCTAATGCCGCATACTTGATGAGATCTATGACTATAAAGTACTCCAATTTAACGAAAGCAACTTATGGAAACATTATCAACAACAACCCATACAATTCAGCCGAGCATTCAAACTCAAACGCTGCCAAAATGTCCCATTCCACCGGTCGCATTCACCAGATATTGCTCCTTCTTACTGTCACTTATTGCGGTCGGCGACTCAAAGCCTAACCGAATAAGTCTCAGAAATAGAGTCAACTCTTGAAACGTCTCGATAAAGCATTTTTTAACACCAAATTCATATGTAGAGCGACGAGGAAAATCGATACTTGTCATAGACATTACTTTAAATAGAACTCACTGTACCAATTAATCGGTATTTCCAAGTTACAAAAAACCCTCAAAACTTATAGATATGTGCATACAATAAAATATACATTTCTATCTGGATGACATTTAAACTGGAAGGTTTTTCTTGAAAATATTTCATATTTAGTGCAGCTTGAAATTCCGTCTTCTTAAATACTATTTCAAGTTCCGTTTAGTCATAGAATTTAATGAAAGAGTTCATTTTCTCTCCAGTCCTCAATTCTTAGAATAAAGAGGAAAATTTTCTTTTGAAAATAAATACACTCACCAGATGATCCACTTAATTTATTAATATCCAATTTGTACCGCTGGAAAGCAATCTCTTAGAGACGTCACCAGCATCACTCGAGGGCAAATTCTTGTGGAAATAGTTAATACCGTTCTAAAGGGGAGTATTCCCGCAGTAAATTGCAGCCAATATACGATAGGCTTTGACAGGTGCTCGCCGAATATCATTTCCACGATGTCGCGCTGCTACAAAAACCCAATTTTTCCTCGGGTTATCGACCGGCAGCACGTGTTACTGCAATTTTTGCGGACAGAAACAATAAAGGGTGGCTTATTTTTGCTATTACGTTTCGGCTTCTCCAACATAAAAAGAAAACCACCGTTTCATAGAATAATGTTTCTTTAAATAAAATGTATCGCGGAGACTTGCAAGTTATCAAGAAAAGTACAGCTGCTTATAGATATACAATTGACGTAACGATAAATTAAAATCCTGTTTACTTGAGTTACTGTTTGAGCACGTTAAAGATGCTTTGAACGAATTAATTCAAAAGATCGTTCCTGGCTTGTCTTCCTGTAAAGTTTTTCACGAGGAAACTTTTAATCCTTTGAAGTTTTAAATGAATAAGTCGCCTCAAGGCTGAGTCGGTGCCTAACAAAGTTTTAAGTGAAACTTTGTATTTGCTTGACGTCAAAGGCTTATATTTTGTTTAATATCTTGACTGGCACGTTTATGCGAATTTTTCGCTCCCTCAGATAGTTTCCACGTGTCACTCATTACGAAGACAATTTTACTCGCTTTTAAACTTTATCCCAACTCTCTAAACGGTTTCGCTTACGCGAGATAATGAATCGTTAAAGTTTCGATGGAAGCCCTCGACTTTTTTAACCGGATCATTAAAACGATTCAGATATCATTTGTAGCAACTCATTAAATTTTTATGTGAAGTAAAAATTTGCTTTGGTTTTATCTGTAACTATAAATATAGCTCAATCTAAATGAAATTGTAATAGAATTTTTATCTGCCAGCGGCACGAATCCGTACGAAAATATGTTGCGGTGTGTGCGTAATAAAAATTCAGCGCTTCTTGTTTCTCGGTTTTTGCAAGTACGAAGGGGGCATTTTATTAGGTCGTTACGGGCGTGATGAACGGCTCGGCCTATTCTCATAGAAATAGAATTTATGTACTAGCTTGGGGGGATAAGGGCATCTTTTCTACTTTCCCTAAATGGATGACTAATACTAGAGCATAAATTTCCTCATTTCTAGCGCCTACATACCAATAACCATTCCAAAAGTTCCGAAAGAATTCCGCAATTGAATTGCAAGCGAAAATCTGAAAGCGTTTTTCTCTATTTCTTGAATGCTCCTTGTAAAATTACATTCTGCAATACTTAAAGTATTTTCAGTGAATGTGAATTTTGCTGAAATTGAAACACGTAAATGATGGATTCCCCATTTTTCTTAAAGCAAGTGTTAATTCGCATTGCAAAAACAATCACATTATGAGACAAGATTTTTTTACAATTGCAAAACGAAAAAACTATTTAAATAATAGTATTTATATTTTAAAAAAATCAATACTTTCTAGGTGTTTTATTAGTTATATTTGATAAACGTCACTTAAAGCAATGTAATAATTTAAAAAACATGTAATTCAAAGGCGTGTCGAAATTTGATAAAAGCTTACTATAGAGTAAACTGAACAAAAAAGTAATTCGAAACAAGAGATTTCAATTTTAATGTAAGCCCAAGCTCTGGGTGGTCATTTTTAAACGAGGACGATATTGTCAGCATAATATTACAGCAAAATTTTTACTGACAATATTAGATATTGCAGAAAATTATAACTCAGCTTTAAAATGTTGATGCATATTCAGGAACTAGGATTGATGTAGATATGTTTCAGTTGAGCCAGAATAAAAGAACATTATACATAAAAGAGCGAGACTTTAAAAGCTTTGAAAACAAAACGACAACGGAATTTTCAAAATATACTGTCAGCACATGAATGACAAACTTCTGAAAACAATAGGCTGATGATGGTTCAACAGAAAGCATATTATACGATATCATGACAATGCAAGGTAATATTTTTTTGTGAGAGCTCGTGATAATATTCCGCCGGTATGACAGATATTTAGAAAGAAAAACTTCTAAAAATTAGATACACGAAACACGAAAAACATAAGAGGAAATTAAAGAAGTCAATTTGCATAAAATTTAGAGAAAAATATCTAATAATGGTAGCAAAAGTCGACTAAAGACGCATAAATTAATAACAAAAAAGATACTTGTATTTACAGAAGAATATTAAATAATAGACCCAAGGCAGCAACAAGAGCTGACAAAGTCCAATATAGAAAATATATAAAAAAAGAAGGGCAATAAAATGAAACTCCAAAAAAGAAGAAGAGACAAAAGAGACCATAGAAAAACTAAAAATTAAAAAGTAAAATAATTATCTAACTAAATAGCAGAACGCCTACGAAAAACATATGAAGGTATTATAGACGAGATAAAAACTGTCCAAGATTTATTATTTATGCTAAGGCAAATCAGTGGAAATAAACAAGAAATATACAGTTCCTTTATAAATCTAGAAACAATACATACTTCTCTTTAAAATACATTTCAGTGACGATTTTTTTACAGTTAAATTGCCAAAATACAGAAATCGCATGGATCTTTTAAAACTTCGGGTTTGGAGTTCTTCCAGCTTTTCCATATCTTTTGCAAATTTTTGTGTATAACATAGTAAAACATTATATTTTACAAAGCTATATAAGTTCTTTTTATGACAATAGCTTATTTTTCATATCACAATACTATGAAATAAAATGTAGTTTATTGGAATTTCCCGATTTAGACTTAAATAAGTTCAACTCAATTGTGGCTGCTTTCCTGGCCTTACGAATTATTTTAGTCATTCATATTTCATGGAAAGATATCAAACTGGACAAACAGAATTGTTTCGTATACATGTCATGTGTACTTCAAGGCAGTATGTTGGGGCATGTTCATCTCTAGGCTTACTACTACTGCCACCTATAAAAAGATATTGCTATTATATCGCCATACAGTGAAACTCGAGCATTATTCAAAAGCAAAAAATGCAGCAATTCAAGTGAGATATAAGGAGTGTTAATTAAGTAACGAGACTTTCTTTCAAAGTTGCTACCTTGGGAAGCCACACAGATCTGGAGGCTATTTTTCCACTCGTCATTGCAGCACTGGAACTCGGATACTGGAATAGCCTTCAGCTAGCTAGTTAACACTGTTTAAATGTTCAATGTCTCAATAGGTGATTTTTTTCTGGGAGCATAACATCGCCAATGGACTCAAGTGGGGTGAATGAAAGAAGATTGAGGAGCCACAGAAATATTGTTACTGGCCAAAATCTAATTGGATCAAATCGCGGGGTCATAAAGAGCACTGTCGTGATATAAAACATACAAGCTTTTGAAATTTGGTTTCACAAGCTTGACCCTTTTTCAAATCATGTTGATTTATTATTCGGCTTTGAGGCACAAACTCTTTATGTACCAAATGACTATCAAAAAAAGGAAATCAGCACGCATTTGATTTTTGACTTGCTCATTCTTCTTGTTTGGTCTAGCCTCTTCAAACTTGAACTGGACACATATGAGATATTTCTCAGCGTCCCCAGTAATGAAAGCTCGAATACTGTAGAATAAATCTCATTACTTAATTTATACACCTCGTTCCTAAATTTGCATCTAGATAGTAAACGTATTTGATGCAACTACATTTTTACTAAAACGATACAACTTGATTTGGAAGTCAGTAGAGACTGACTGATGATAAATAATGTACAATATTGTGTAATACACTATTGATTGATACAAGTCTATATCTATGTAACAAACCGATTTAATTATAGGTACAAAAAGCGTTTGAAATACAACAATACACGAGCGCTTTCAAATTAATGTCTAAAAATCTCTAGTAGGCGAACCAAACAAGATTTTGGAATGCCCTTGGTGAATAAAATTTCTTATTGTTTATTAGGCAAACTGCAAAATCGTCTTTACAAGTCTATTTGCATATCATCGGGTTGTGGATATATCGTGCTGCAGTAAGAGAAATTATAAATATATTTATTTAATTGTCCAAAATCATAAATATTATAAACTTTTCAAACGGATACAAACCTAACACATATTTTAAAGTTACAAAGGGGACAAAATGTTGCAGTAAGGCATTAGTAATAGTAATATAAGAGGTACATAACTTCTTTATACTTTCTTTAAAATTGTAGTTGAGAGTAACACAAATTAAAAGTATTAGAACGTCTTACCTTAAACCGCTTAATGTTTTAGTTTTTCTGCTAAGCTAAGTATATCAAATTTTTAAATTACCCAAATGGTTAGTAATGCTTCAGTCTTGTGATTACTAAAATACTTCATTAGGTTATTAAAATCAATTTAGACATTATTACTTAAGTTGTTTTTCATTTTCAAATTTACAACTTAAGTAAACCGTAAAAATCAATCAATTATGCCAAGAAATATTTCGTAATTGATGGTTATTGTAACAAAATGTGATTGCCCAAATGCTTCTTAAAGTTCAAGATAAAGCAAATAACGTTATTTGTTAATAACTTGCCGGTGAAGTTTTCACTTTTTAAATTTTTATTGAATTTATAGTAACACGAGAATGTAAAATATCATCTCTATCCTGCTTTTCACTTGAATTAATAGATTTGTTATACACTTCTTCTAGCGGTACATATCGTCTTGTTTGCAAAAGAAAATATTTTCAATTTCTAGGCTCAAATGGATTGTTGTATATAAGCCCTTTCGATGAAAATACAAACAATAAAGTGGATTATAAATAGGTGTTTTGTTAGCAATTACTTATAAAAAGAACTGTGTAGGGATCTGACAAGGTTGAAAATGTATAATATATATGATAATATTTTCTTCAATCTGCTATTCCATGCTGAGTATTTGATAAGCTTTCAATAGGGATAATCACAGCTGTGGCCAAGAATTTTAACTAGTGCATTCGTTTCGGAAATTTCACTTTACAGAAGCGTCTATCCCTTACACAAAAATACAAATGCGGAATTGAGTAAGTGCGTAGGTAAGAAATGAGAGCAAGAGGAAAATCAATAGGATGCAGTTGAACCAAGAAGTTGGGGAAGGAGGGGCCGGAGAATGGAATGGACAAAGAGGAAGGGTGCATTCGGCCGAACAGTTTCTCTAGTATCCTGGAGACTCGCAGAGTCACGACCGGAGGGTGTCGCATTATCAAGGATCCTTACGCCCTCCTGCATTGTTATGGATGCTGTTGTAACGCAATGCGAAAAATCGCGATTATACTAAGCCCTCTTCCAGCGACTTTCAGACTAACATTTTGAATTTGGGCGAATGTGAAAAGTTACGACTGTAGCGACAGGGTCGTTTAAACTTTTCTGTTTTTGTCACAATTTCAATTTAGAAGTTTTCCGGGATGCATAATGGTCAAAGTCATGTCTTTATGATTTAATATGAAACTTTTGGGAAAGTTGAAATTGTCTGTGAGGCAATTCTACGCGCTTTTCACGGGAAATTATGGAGAGTATCTTACATAATATAACGTTAATCTGACTGAGCAATCCCGAAGGCGGCTTTAAGCAAGAGACATTGAAAACTTTATGCTGAAGAATCATTTTTATGCGCATCAAAATGAAAGTAAAAATTATGAAAGAAGGTAGCTTAAAATTCTATTTCATAACCTTAATGTTGTAGAGCTACTGTACTAATTGCTTTATTAACGAGCTAATTTAATATTTAGACAAACCATTTTATTATAATGTTTTTCTAGTATTGTTTGAATTAGTCATAAACTCCTAAGTTATTTAAAATGTTTAAGCTTTGAAATCTTAAGACTGTTGACAAGTTATGATATTTTCCTGTCGTCCAAAAATTGGTTTCCATCTAACATTTAAAACTTTCACTCGGTCGGTGGTTCATCAACTTTATATCTTTTTTTATCGACTTGAATCCATAAAGTTTGTGGTCTCCGTATTACAACCACTTCCATAGTGTTTGCTTTGTTAGTCTCTCCTCTTTAAACCTGGTGACGGAACCCAATAATCCTACGGATTGGCTTATTAGGGATTTCATATAAAGGCTATTTAATTCTTTGGCCGTTTATTCCCTTCATTGATCTTCCTCATCTTTCTCAGGACTTTCCTTTTCCATAACTCTCCCATCTCATAATTTTACAAGCTTCGTATACATATGCTACTATAAGTCTGGCTGTCATATTGTCGTAGATATTCTTTCTTTTACTCTTTTGGGCACATCTTTTGATTGCATGATTATGACCAATACATCCAGACACTTTCGCTATTCCACGTCCATTATCTGCTACTCCTAGATAGTTTAACTATTCTACATTTTCAAAGATATATTTCTCTAACCATTTCTAGACTTTTGTTGTCTCTATTATATTTTCTCTTTGCTTTTGCCTTGTATTTAATATATTTTGTTCATTTAACTTCACCCTCATTCATTCTCTCACTTCCATTGTTCCTATATATTTTCATTGGTTCATTTTGTTTTAGAATTAAAAATAACGAAATGTTTTTGCTTGTTCTTCCTGTTACTCTTAAAATTATTTATTGCTCTGCAATTGTTTTTTTTTCTTTTTTGTACATCGGGTATATTAATGATTCGTTACAGCTCTTTTTCCCATATTTCCAGTACTAATTTGCATATCTCATCTCTAGATCTCGTCTTTTTGCCGTCATTATTTGTCTTTTCACGCAATTTATCGTTACAACTTTTTTTCTTGGGCTTAACGTATACTTCTGATTTCTTTTCTATTTGGTTTATTAAACTCGTCTTATCTTATTATTACTTACGCTTCATAGTTCTCAATCAATTGGCCCTCTTCATTTTTCATTTAATGTTTTTCTAAACTCCTTTTAAAAATAATCAGTTTGTCTCTCATTATCTATGCTCTATATATCCCATTCTTTCTTCCTCCTTGTTTAATGTTTCTCTATATCTAACTTTTTCTCAGTTTATCTGTTGGGTGTATAACTAACCTTTCATCTTTCTTTTTGCTAATAATCGTTTTATCTAAATTAATAATTCTTGCTTTCCTTAATTATCTGTAACTATTTTGAAAGTGCTTTCATTTGTAACTATTTCCAATTTTTTGCAGCGTCTTTTTCGTCTCAATGTTTTACTCTTAGTTTTTGTTGAGTTAACAAATCACATTTTTTAATTCTATAGACACCTCTGATGGGCTAATGTTTAATTATGTAAATATATAGTATGTAAACTATTACAATTGCACACATTCTGGAATGTCTAAAGTACCTTGAAAAACATATATTAATAAGGTTAAACCTTCCAAGAGAAATTGTTTATACGATACCAGATTAATAAATTACAATAGTTCAATCGATAGTTTACTATGAAAAGGATCTTCTTTTTAGCGGAATCAAGATTTTCAACGAGAATGTCATCAGTTTAAAAAAATTGGTCTATTAACTCTTTTAAATCTACTGCTAGTGAGTTTCAAGATTTGTTAGATTTTATAGTTAGCTTTTATGTATACTTTAATGATATAGCATTAATTGAGCATTGCACTTCCTGTATATAATTTTTAAATATAGTAATATATCCCTTACAGTGAATGATGAAAAAGCCAGAAATTCCTCTTGGCTATCCCAAAAAATAAATCACCAAATAATATCAAATAATAACGATATGCCCAATTCATAAAATTTTTGATAAAGGATGATCAAGATAATAGTATGTGTGTGTGTTTAACATTCTCATAGAAAAAGCGGTGCAAATATGGGAGCTAACGGGGAGCGATAGCCTCCCCTCCACACACATACACATTTATTAATTAAATGTCATGGTTTTTGGAAGAATAAACTTTAACCAGAGTGACTTATTTTTGAAAAATTGTGTATAAAAATTTAATGTAAACTGTAACGTCCTGATCAACTTTACACTTCTCCATGTATATAATTAAAACATTACAATTCAGCGAAACGAAATTATACGAAATGGCTTGATGCAATCGTCTAAAGCCGTAATTGCTTTACAAGTCACTGACATGCACGTTGTAAATTCCTTAGGAAATTACCAGTTTCCACTCGGAGGGTTAGCTTGCTAGTTTCTGTAATAAACAGTCGAAATCCAGAATCAAGCCGCTATCCTGGCAATTTACTGCCGGAAAACAATCATCGCTTCGATATTTTTATCGATTTGGATTTTCGTATCGTCAAGAAAAAACCGGCAGTTTACAGCATCAGTGGCTAAGCTTGAACCTCATAAAGTCGTATTCTTGTTGCAGGGATGCGCTGGCGACGACTCTGTCGGCTCTCTACGGAAAATTGTTGGTGGTAATGGGGACTGCTTTCCCGATGGCGGAAGTCATTTCCACGTACATTCCACCCTCCTTCTACGAAGTGTACTACTTGTATCTCTACATAGGAAGCATGTTCTTTCTATTATACATGTATACTGTATTGTTACGCGACAAGAGGAAGCGGAAGAAGGAAGAGGAGGCCAGAGCTAGTAAGTACAACACTTCTATAATGGAACTTAGGTATATTGTAGTTTAGACATATTCAACTGCATTTATCTTACAGATTGTAGTTTACACCCAATAGAATTATTAAAGATGAAATAAAAACGTGACATTTTTCAGTAGTGTTTTACAAGTTGTAAAAACAGCAAATTTCAATCAAATCCTCGTAGTTATAACTAAAATAAAAACTTACTAACGCTTATTTTTATCGCAAAAGAATATAAGTAACAAATTACGGTTTTTGGTGTTTAAATGTGAAAATAATATAAAAGCTAGCCCATTCCACTTAAGAAAAAATAATATGCAGCTCAGCTACGTGAGTCTTTACAACATTTAAATAAAGAATTTCCATTGAAATGAAATTTTCAACTCGTTCATTTTGCTCTTCAAATTGCGGTGTTTTTTCGAAATAAATTGGAAATTCCGGATCAAATCTGTTCTTCTCGATCAAACTCTTTCGTGAATATAAAAGGCCTTCGGCGTCCGTCGCTTCGTTTTGATGAAGATTTAATTTGAACGCTATATCTACCTACACAGCTTGATTGTTCTCTCTCGCTTTCCATTTTGTGATTCTTCCGAATTTCCGCCAGGCTAAATTTAATTACGCCCGACGAAAGAACATTTTAGAGTTCATCTACCTGTATATTAATTGCGAGGCGTTTGTGTAACGTTACGGCTCTATTTACTGTTTAGGCGATTCCTTATATACATCCGCTTCTGTTCGCTCAAGCCATTGTTGTTTCTAGAAGTCAGCAAATCAAAGGAGGAGAGCATAACTGACGAGGAGTCCGACAGAGATACGGGAGAAACAAGTGCGACCACCGTGAGTTCCGAACCTTATCGACCTAGAAGGGGATCCTTACAAGCAGCGGTTCCGAAACAAAATCACTACGGGAGTTTCTATCTGAGAATGGGAGCAGTAGGTGAGTTAAAGTAAAGGGACTGTTGTTCGAACAATCATAAAATATTCATTCAGGCAAAGTAGAAGATAATGGAATTGTATCGATTTTGCGAATTAGATGAATATGTTATAAAACCAATTGTATTTGTTATTTTCAGCATTTGGAATCGGGAGTATGATTTACTCAGGGCTTGAATTTGGTCAGTACTTTGAGCTAGAAAGGAACACCAAGTGCCATAATATATTTTTAGCTCTCACTCCTGCCACTAGAATGGCCTTTATTTTTATACAAATGTATTTCATATTTTTAAATAACGAGGTAAGTCTACGTTTAAGAATTTCTGAGCGTGAAGTTGATAAGGAGATTTTCTAACTATTTTACCACTGCCGTTCATTTGTGGCTCCCTGTTTATCTAGTTCAATCAAAAACAGAAGTGAACTCAGCACAAATTCTTGCTTTACAGTTACCTTCGCAACAAAACATTCTACAATATTACTTCTTACTGTATTAATATTATTTTGATTCATTATTTATCTATACTTCTTTTGCCTAAAGTTTCGCATATCTGCAAATGTGTATATTTTTCTTGTTTTTTTCTTCTAAATTCAAATTGAGAGTATTCTAAACTACCTTCAACTGTTTCTATTACTTTTTATTCGATAGCTAATATTTTGCTGAAAATGCTTATTAACGTCATTCCTGTATAATTGTTACAGTTTCTCATATCGCCCTTCTTATATTTACATTCATTAGGCTAATTACTTAATTGACTTCTCCTCCATATACTTAATCATTTCAGTTATAATGTCAGTTCCTATTGCCTTCCGTATTTTTTTTCCTATGTTGTTAGTTTTATACTTTGCATTTCATATTTTGCTCTTTTTATTTTCTATTCTCCACGACTGTATCTGTCAGCTGTTGGAAATGTCGCTGCTATATGTCCAATATTTGGTCTTCTTCTGTAATAAAATATAATGTTTAACCTATTCTATTTATCATACTGTAAACCCTTATTCGTTTTTGTTATTCCTCTGTTTTCTTTTATCTTTATGCATCTGTTCCATCAATTAGTTTCCTTTAACAATGAATACTCTCACATATGCTTTTTTCAACTCTCTTGAGTCCCTATGCTTTGTACCAATTACATTCACTCAAACTCATGATTGCTACATCACTGTCCGTTATGTTAGGTAAATTACAAAACTGGTGAGAGCTCAAAGGGATCAAATCCAAAGTGGCCAAATTTTACCAAAAAAATATGATTTGCCTTGTTTTCTTCAACTCTTGTAAATTTGTGAATATCGTTGTATTTGAATTTGACGTTTCTCATCACTTAATTACTCCCTCTATCAATCTGGTATAATATCTACGTTATTATCTGCTTTTCATTGAAAATCTTCTATACCATCATTTTGATGATAAAGCCTGCCATTGAGGTCTCCCACAATTAACCTCTTTCATCTGATTCCTTCTGAAATCCTTGATCATCTTCATTTACTATTTATTGACGTTTCCATGTCTAAGCTATTATTTGTGTCCATACCTTTATTTCAATTATTTTAAAAATTTTGACTATTTAGAATGTTAGTAAGTGTCATAAATCTGTTCCATTTAAAACAATTCCATCTATTCCGCAACATTAATCTTAAATGCAATTTACATAGCTACAGCTAAATAAAAATATTACTAATGGAATTTCGATTTCTTCATTTCTTCAGTATCTAATCTAATCGAGATTAATCAATAAAATGTCGTAGAAAATTTTCCAGGTAAAGTTTTATGTTTTATTCAATAGAGTTTGCACGCTTTTCAATCATGATTTATTGTAGAGACTCTTTCAACATTTGAACTTACGAATAACCTATATCATTTATAACGATTAAGAGACTAATCGGTCTATAATTTATTTCCATAAATCGCCCTGAAGAAATTTTAGGATTAACTTACAATTCTTTTGTTTACTTTTCTTGGGATTTTAGTCTTATTGGTCAGAAATTGACTTCATATTTAATGTTTGATCACGACTTCCATTCATGACTGTTAATTTTCAGAACTTTTAAAAAAATGTGTCTAAAATATTATAAACTACAATAATATCTTTTGCATACGGCAGCGCCAATATTAAAAATAAACTGACAGAATCAATACAAAATATAATTTAACTGATTGTAAAAAAATATATAAAAAATTTGGAATAATTCTAGATTTTGATTTGAATCAAAGGTTTGAAGAACAATTAAATGACGAAATATAAATTTCAAGTTAAATATTTGCATTTTACATAGGTTTGTGTTATGTAACTATGCAATTCTACTAGTACTCATTTTGTATCAGGTTTCAACAGTATTTTTGTGTATCTGTTTGCGCATTTCCTCATACCAGCCTCTGTTTATTATTATGCTCAATCAGTATTTACTTTATTATCTTCCCTTTTTTCTAATTTCATATTTTCAACAATCGTATTCATTGCCATAGATTGTTTCTTTTAATTCATTCGAACTCGTTCTTGCACATCTGATTTAAATTTTCATTCGCCAATTATAATTATATGGTACCTAAACTTCATGAGTTTTCCTTTCATTTCGGTACTTGTCTATTATCTATACCTGCTTTTATCGCTATTTTAACATCCATTTTACTTTTCATATTTTGCATTCTTATTTTAACAAAATGCATACGAGTATGTGACGTTCGCGCATTTGGGCGGATGCAAGCTTATTTTGCAAAATTTGCTCGCAAATTAGTACTAATTTAATATATTTTTCATTTTCTTAGCTAAAGGCTCTCTCGTCTTCGTTTCATTCAAACATAAATGCACATTTTTTAACACAAATAAAAATACAGTCCAAGATTAGATATATAGAAAAATTTTATAATTATCGGTATTTATCAAATACTTTTGAACAAGAACTAATTAACTAATAATGATAAATCAGTTGTGTCTTATAGAAAAGACATAAAAAATCACGTTTCACCGCCTACTTGTATAGAAGCACATATAAGGTCTATAGGACAATGGATTCTTTCTGCCAGATATAGTTTTTGTCAGTATCTATTTTTCCATATCCATTGATTATTTGCCTGTAGGAACTTCTTTGGGAGTCATTTTTCTAGAGGTGGATGGGTGAGGCTTCTAAGATTCATAAGTATGGGATCAGTAACCCTCTGAACAGCTATCTCATGTAAACATGTTTTTATATTAAATGTTTGTACTTTGTGTGGAGCTATCGTATAAATGAAAGATGCTATTGAATAATGCGCTAATGATTTAAGTAGATTACAATTCGTTTTGTCAATTTTGCTACCTTTCTACGTAAAGAGTTTACTAACTATACAAATGCTGATCTGCCCGGTCAACACCACTCATGCACTTATTATTATCAATTAGAGCATTTGGTGTGGTAATTACATTTCCTTATTATTATACGAAGTAAAGAAGCTGGAAGGTTATAAAAAAATTGTAACTCAAAATTTTGATAAATGCCCACGTTTTGATTGCCGAATCTATTTTGACCATTTTCTTCGCGTTTTACAATACAAATTAATTACGAAAATGAAGTTATCTACTAAAATCTTCCACATTTTTAAGATACGCCTTTGGCGCAGCCGATTCAAACTTCCCTCTCAATTAAAAGCGTCAACCTACGCTTCTAACATCCAGAAGCATTCAGTTACTAAACGTGTCAACAAATCTTTTATTAAATGAACTTTAAAGAAATATATCAAAAACAGCATTACTTCGCTTATTAACAAATGGAGCTATTATGGTAAATATTAGAAGGTCTTAGTTGATGCTCTTAATAGAGAATGAATGTGGATGTTAGAAGCTTACTACAGGTTGACGCTCTGAAGAGCGAAATGTTTCAGCTTATAAGAAAGTGGTTGACGCTCTTAAAATTGGAATGTTTCTGGAAGTAAGATGCTTTTGTTGACTCTTAATAACGTAAGTTATTGGTTATGAGAAACTTAAGTCGATGCTCTAAAATGCGAAATATTTCTGAAAGTTAGAAGCTTAGGTTGGCGCTGTGACAAGCGAAATGTTTCTGCTAGTTAGATACTTAGGTTGACGCTCTTAATTCAATGCGATGTAAGAATCTGCTGCGCCTAAGGCGCAACCTACACGTTTTGAAGATGTCGAAAAATAAGCTATCTGACCCCAAATTTCTTCTATAAGCTGAAATATCGTCTCCCCTATTTGTAAATTTGTTTGCCAACTGTCTGGCAATTCCCTCTTTTTTCTAATATTTCTACATATATGATTTTTCTTGCAAATAGTTTCAATATTAATTAAACTGTTATGGTAATTATCGATATACAAAGAGTGCCAGACATTTGTATATAGCAATACTACAGTCTCTAGAGTCTTTATTAGCTTTAACCACTGCGCTGAATATATTTCAAAATTACATATGTAGCACGAATCGCTCTCGCACAACATTATCACGAGTATACCATATTTTGCAATATTTCCGACATGATAGACAGTGATATATCCGTCCTCTCCAAGACAAAATACTTCCATCTAAAGACATTTATATAAGTTTTGGCAGAATCTAATCTATTATGCATCACACTTTTGGTAGTCTGTTTAAATTATCAGTAAAATTTTCGTTGTTATTAATAAAACAGTAAGCTGCCGTATTTGCCTGCTCAGAGACTTGCTCGCTTTTGCAAAAAATGGCGTTCCTATGTTTTCATTTTGAACCATGCTATCCTTTCAGCTTACTGACATTTTAGGTGACGAATTTATTAATATTTTCGTGATAATGCTTATTTAGTTTTCCACAGAACAAATAAACTTAATGCATTTGCTATAGATTTAGAAATAGCGAAAGTTATGTCATAGTTTATCCCAGAGTGACCTAAAACGTTTTCTAAAAGTTGATGCTTATCAATAGATAACCATTGTTTTTTTTCTTCGTCATAACTTCGCTGTTGGGTACAATGATTTGGAGGACGACTCTTTGTGGTCTAAAAACGTCTTCATCATCATTATCCATATTTGTACGGTTCATTAAGATTCTCTCTGAGACTTTTTATGGCCAAGAACCCTAGTTAAAGAATAGATTGCATTTAAATTGTACATCGATCTATTGACCAGAAATCTATTTCGATCAAGAACTAATTAACCAAATATTTTTCCTGTCAAGGACACGGCAAAACCAGAAAAATTGCAGTATAATAATAGCATTTAACGCCTCAACAGAAACGTGTGCCTAATCATTGCTTTGGATTACAACTCTTCTACAATTGTTCCATTTGGGATTATATCATGGTACAAGTCTTTCTTTGGTCATTTCGATACGTAACCTCTTCAGTGTGCGATTTGTCTAAGCACTGCGTAGAATCTGTGCGCACTATTTTTGTAGTGTGGCGAAGTTACTCGCTACAACTAATCAACCTAATTTAATATGTTGCAGATAACACATCGGTTTAATATCGAAAGTTCTTATAAATGAATAACTATCATCTTATACTATTTAA
>JAWQRO010000466.1:0-38448 GCA_033557835.1 Helochares maculicollis
ATATATATATAAAACACATTACATCTTTTCTTTTTAACAATTACAATAAATATTTAATACATGAATAACATCCATTGCTAAAAATAAATGTTTATGTGTATTTGTCAACTTTTGTACTACAATCCACTCTCTTGATTTATTTAAGTAGCAAAATAAATATATTTGGTTGGCAACTAAGTAATTGCGAATTTCAAAGAAAATGGCTTTAGAAGCGTTGTTATACATTTCTTGTATTCGGATTACCAATGTTGTTAGCCATGTTATTACTTGGAGGTCTATTCGACATTCAATTGTGTGGAATATATTAATTACTGTCTGTTTGATGTTAGTTGAAATATGGATAAAAATGTCGGCATATTTGACACCATTATTTTTTAAACAAAAATTGCATCTTAACCTCATAAAAAGTTGTGTATCGTAATTATGCCCTAAGAGAGCGTCGATATCGAAATGAATAGGATAAAACTCGTTCAGGTGATTTTTCAGAGATGAGGCACTCTCTGGTCGTCCCATTCAAGTTGGTGATGACTAAATTACAGCAGTAATCAACACAGATCATCAGAGCGCAAAATGGAAGATTGCAGAGAAGCTAAGAGCAGCCCACATACATTGAAAAGCGCATAAAATATCTTGGCTACTTGGAAAAGCTTGATATAGCACTTCCTCTTGAGCTAAAAGAAATTCACTGGAGGAAACGGATTACCACTAGCAATATGTTTCTAAAATGGAACGAAAAAGTGTGAAAAAGTCCGTACCGAATGTACATAATAATATCAATCGAAAGAGAACGCATGAAAAACCAAGTGAAGCCATGTAAACAACATAACAACCTGATATTCATCGAAAGTGGGCCTTGTTATTAGCTTGCAGTCCACCAGGATAATGCTAGTCCTCACAGTACTCGGTACTAATTAGTAGAGTTTGGTTGGAATGTGTTACCACATCCACCATACAGTCCTGACACAGCACCAGATTAGTACGTCAAAATTTGCAGAAAGTCTGAAAGGCAAGGAATATCTAAAACGAATATCAAGTCAATTTACAGTTGGCTTACTTTTTTCCAATGAAAACCAGATGTAATAATAGACAATATGAGTAAAGTGTTGCATGGAAATAACTATTCTTAGAAAATTACTGCAATTACTTAGTTGCCAACTTAATAGTTTTTTTATATGCTATACATTAATAATGGCAGAATGAAGGGTGGAGTCCATTATTAAATTATCCCCAAATTGAAAGCCCTTCAGCCATCACAAATACTTTAAAAAACATATATCCATGCCCTGACAAAGATTCGAACCCGCAGCCCATCACACTAAAAGCCAGCTGCTAACTGCCTGCTGGAAGGATTCCATGGAATCTAGATTTATTCCATTTTTACGATCCTTTTAAAAAACAGTGTTTTACGGCCATAGGAATAGTTAAAAAGGACATGGGAACAATGAACATCAATTTTAAAGCGTACTGTAAATTCGATTTTTTTTGCAAGTCAACATGCAGTTTTTCAACAACTAGCTTGGCTCCCTATGACTTGCATACATCCTTTTTCTCGTCGTTGTTAATGTTTGTGTAGCGTTTGACTTTACAATATCAACGCAGTTTAGCTCGGTCTAGAAAACGCTATAATTTTGGCATCATGACATTCCATGTTGCGTAGAATTCCTCCATCTTCCACCATCTTTTTTTAAAGTGTAATAAAAAATATACGGGCTACCACAAAAATATGCCTGCAGTAGTTGCAACATACAAGAAAAATTCAAAGGTTGTCAATAACTTACAAGAATCGATTATCTGGGGGGCTGTCCCTGGCTTTTCAATATTTTCTGCAGTTTAAAAAAATAGTGATTTGTAAAAAATTATATATATATATGCTCTTTCACTTTCTCATTGACTTAATCTGAAAACTTCTGTATTGCGAAAATTAGGTAGCGCAAAATGTTTTCGTCAGTCTGAAAGAAAGAGCAGAGAAAGTTACTTTCAGTGGAAAAGTCCTGTTGTTAATTTTTGTACAACGCACGGCCTGTTCTGAGATTTGTTTAAGACTGCATTTCTGAGCAACCTGAATGCTTAACTACAAAAAATTATTCGTTTGAAGGGCTGCATTAGTACTTCGATAGAAATATTAGTATTAGTTCTGGCAACATCTCAGAAAATCAAAGTGCTAATGCAAAAACTCAATAATGCAAACTAACATTTTTTATAAATCAACAACTCTAGTTCAGATTACACCTGAAAATACAAATCGGAACCTAGACACTATTTGACTGTAATTATATCGTGACATAGGCAAGAAATTATATTTAATTATGATACAAACTTAACACATATTTGTTTCAAATACCTTGCTTAGTAATTTTGACCTAGTAATGAAAAAATTAAACTTGACATCAATCAAATAATATTTCCTGAAAAATAATCAACCATCATCTAAATGGAACACCCTGTATAAGGAAAAGTGTAGCGTTGTTCTCTTTACAGCTAGAGAAATAAAATCTCCCGCAAACAAGTTTTATGTACATATCTAAGTACTGTTATTGGCATTTATACTACGATGTTATCAAATTTAATTACTTAAATAATTTCGGCAAAAAATTTCCCAATTTTTTATTAACCTGTCAATGCTATTTAATGTCAAAACGTTCAGGGTGTCAAATAATGGTACGCACAAATAAATTATTTATTTTTCACAATGGTTTGTTTAAAAATTGTACATGACAAACACATGAGCAAATATGTTAGTAAGCAGCAAACAAATCGGATGAATAAACGTAATCAGCTGAATTAATTTCACTCAAACAGCCAATTCGTTAGTAAAAATAATCGAATTAAGTGCACAATTGTTAATGAAGTGAACAAATGTTAATTATTGAAGCGAATCTAAATACATGTGTTACAAATGTTAGTTGTACATATAAAAAAAATCTAATGAAACGAACAATGTCGGTTACACAAGTCTACAAAACCAAATGACAGGAACAAATACTTATTGAACAAATGAACACATATCACACAAGTAAACAAATGTTAGCGACACAAACACTCCAAATGAATAAACATTAGTAGAATGAAATAACAAATTTTAATCAAACCAATACATTATAGTTTTCTTATCCTATAAAATTTGGGGTAAAAACATACACTAGGGCAATAAGGTATTTTTATTTATTAAAATTTTTACAACAAGCGCAGTTCATATCCGGTTATGGAACTAGCCTTGCATTTGGACGTCTCAGGTTCAACTCCCATTTAAGTCGTGAGTCCATGTGATGATCTCAGAACGTTTTAGAGGAGCAAGCTTTGCCAATTAAAAAATGACATTCCATGGTCTGCCTCAAGCCACGACGGTGAAACTTCTTCAACTACTTCTACTATATTCTAGTCATCAAACCCCTAGCATTGATAGGTTAAGTAAAAAGGAAATTTTTTATTTCCTTGTGCCAATTTGCATTATACTTTTTGTTCCTGTGTGAATTTGCAACTGCTGTAGATACCAAGGTAGATATGTACATAAAGTTTCGATTTAGAATTTTGAGCTCGAATCAAACAAATACAATTCCAAAACTTCCTTATCAAATGATAATATACTGGTAGAAAAATATTCATACCAATTAATATTCATTTAAAAAATCCAAGAAATTATATATTAAAAAATATGGTCATAATTCGCCTGTATAAAAAGACAATTGGTTGCAAAGATAGTTTTTAGTTACTTTCGCCATACAAATGCAATTCCAACATTCTGCAAAGTTTAATCACGTTAGCGAAACGTGAATTATCAAAAATGATTGCAGGAGTTGGTTCGTAAAATCACAAAAAAATCACCAAACAAATCAATATATATTTTCCAATGATTTTTGAATTGCACGCTATTGTGATTTTACATCTTGCCAAACGTATTAAAATTCAACATTAGACCTCCGGTATTAATTGGGTATAAAATGAGAAATTTAAAACGCCACAAAGAAGCTGAATCGGAAAGTGAAGCATCAAACTGAGAACCGAACGCTGATAATTCAAGAAAAAATTGGAAAATATATCAAAAAATTGAGTACCATGCGAAACTCACCTTGTTGAATGGACCGGCAAAACGCCATAGACCCCCAAAACCGCAACTTTGCAAATAATGCAATTGTTGCTGGCTAGTGTCTTCACAAGAAATCATATTTTGTATTATACTCCTCACAGCACTTAAAATTTCTTGGTCGTGACAAGTTGTTAGAACATTATTTATTTTCATATCCAGAAGATTATATCTAAAACGACAATTGAAAATAATGTTTGATACGTAACACAGTCGTGTTACAGTGCTTACATGACAGGAAAAACCTTTGGAAATACCACAGCCCCTTCTGCTAAATATTGATATAAAATTCTAGTTTCTGCTTCGTCTGTGCTATATTTGACTAATGTTGCCAAAACTGTCAAAACTAGTGCTTGAGTTTGGAAATCTGTCAAAACCTCCGGATCCAGCAAGATATTATTCTCATTGCTCACGGATATCCTTGAGCTTCGATTCTGGAATTTAATTAAAAAATTAGGTTTCTTCGTACTCATATCGTTTCCAAAAATTTTATTTTATGAAGATTTAAGCATGTACCAGAATGTGTACTGATTTTAATATAGCGTTAGCTACCTGGCTGCTGTACTTTACGTGATAGTAATTACATAGTGCTGTCTAAATGTTTTAAACCTTTCACTACTTATTGAGAAATATAGAAATGGGTATCTGTAAGTCTTTGTATTATCGTTCGTTGGGGAGCATTACTTAATGATTTTTCTATCGAGTTAACTTTAGTCAAACTCTTTTGTGTGATCTGCACATTGGGCGGCTTCGATCCACGCACCCTCGCTGGCGCCCCCTGCCATAAATTTAGTATCCCGGCTACTAGGATTCTCGAAACGTTATTTAGTATGGCCAAATACCCGGTAAATATAATCAGAAAGAAGAAGAGTGATATTACTAGGAATCCAACTGATTCTTGGCACGAAAAGCCTGTTGTGCAATTTCTCATGTTAAGCAAATTTAAGAATTAAATGACGGATTTTTTCTTAAGTTATGGTTAAAGTTGTCAGATGTGAAAGTCATTATCGTAATGTTGTATATCTGTCAGCAACATAATCTTAAAATTAGGAATTTTTTAATTCGGTATAATATATTCTATTGTGCGGAAAACAAAGAAACTCGATTCCATATTCACTGGTGACGAAAAATGGGTCCACTTTAAAAAGAAGAGATCATGGGAACTAAATGGCCATGCTTCGAAATCGGCAGCTAAGCCAAAACCACACAGATAAATCTCTTGATGTGTACTTGGTGGGATCAGCTTGGTGTCGTGTGTTACGAGTGGCTCAAACCGATCGAAACCATTAATGGGACCCTCTACTGAACACAATCGATGAGATTTAAGTCAAGCACTCAAGGGAAAGCGCCTTCTCCAGACTTAACAAAATTATACTCCTGCATCCTAATGCTCGAATACATGTTGCGGCCCCAGTCAAAACCTTGGAAGCACTCAATTAAGGATGTTTCACCTCACCCGCCGTATTCACCAGACATTGCTCCTCCTCATTTAACTTATTTTGATCTATGGTGCATGGCCTGTCAGAGCGACACTTCACATCATATGAACCAAAAATTGAATCGATTTGTGGACAGCCTCCAAAGATAAAGCATTCTTCCGACACGATATTTGTATGGTACCAGAAAGATAGGAGAACATATTGGTAAGATAGACACTATTTTGTAAATAGAAGTTCCCTTCTGTCATAATAAATGCCCAATTTTCGATCTAAAAGAACGGTGAAAACTCCTTTGTACACCTTACACAATTAGAAATTTAAAAACTGATACAAAGAGGGAATCTCAAGTAAGAGCATTGATAATTTCTGAACTAATTCAGAATGTGCAGCTAAAAACTTCCCGACTTCAATAACATCTTTTGTCATCCACTCAACAACGTGAACGAGCTGATCCAGCAGTCTCCCCAACCGAGAACATATATGGTGCAAAAAGAATCATCAACATTTTTAAAATGCAGTTACAATCACTATTAACGGAAATTATAGACCATTTGTTACAAATGATGCAGATCTTAATAGTTTAAAGGCAAGAACGGTTGTCATGGATGCCTTGTCCACTTATCGACAACTTCGTGACAAAGCGCAAATGACATTAGATAACTTCTTGATAAAAAGGGCCGCAAATTGGAAATTCAGAAGTCTGAATAATCTCAAACATAACTTAGAATCTCATAGACTTGCAAAAATTGTTGCAGACGATGCCGAATACAGATTATATTTTCTTAAAAGAGGCAATGTTATATCAGGGCAGACAAAGAAGATGTGCTTTGATAGAGCAGAGACACTGTTAACAAAATTGAAAAACCAAAACTAGGAATCTGTCTCCTTTCTACTGAGAAGAATATTCAAAGGGACCAGATAGGTCAACATAGGGGGTAAGTAGGTGTTATAAGCAATTGAAACACACATCATGATTGTTCTCTCCACTTAACATCCCTGTATATAATATGTATGGTATAAAAATGACTTGAATTATTTTTATTTACATACGTTCAATGCCTTTAATTAAGAATATTTTCATTTTAAAGAGCAAATTCATATCTACGACAAAGATATGCAAGTAAAGCCCCACTTCCGGTTTTTTGATTTACTACTCGTTTAACTTATATATAAAATTTTTAATATTGTGAAATTTTGCATCTATTTTTTTTTCGTGGCTCTTAGGAAGCGGGCGGATTTTCAATGCAATAGCTCTTCTCTAGCGACAAGTTTCCTTCAAAAAATGTCAAAACTGTATAGGTAAACAGGGCTTTTCGGTGATCCTATGTGCCCCAAAAGTTTTTACAGATATACGACTTTGCTATAATAACCGTAAACCAAATTTTATCGCTGCATCTCAAACTATCTGAGCACTACCGTGTTTATATACACGCACACACAAAGAGGCAGACTGACAAAAATGATCAGAAAGGATTAAGGGGCCTTCGAAATCTGGAGAGCGGTTAAAATCTCGAGGTTGAATTGTTTCATTCCCACAACATCTTCCGTTTACTTCGTATAGTAATTTGGGAATGCGAAAATCTATAAAAATTATATTCAATTGCGTTTGCAAATAAAGATTTTTATATTTAATACCAATTTTAAGCCTGTGGTAGTGAAAGGATTAAATGAAGCCTACTTAAGTTGTACATGCAAACCAAGTGACCAACAGCGATTCTTCAAAAAAGATCTTAAATCACAAAAGCCTAATTTTTAACAAAGCATCTGGTCCATATACGAAACAGATTTAATTCATGAAGTAGAAATCATAAATTTTATACATCACTCTATTTTTACATTTACCTACCTGGATAAGAGAGGGAACGGGCCTAATACTAAATAAATGATCAACTTAAACGTAATCACGTGGAACATACAATAACCCATGGTAAAAAGCGACTATTTTCCTCGTTGACATTAAACATAAACTTAATTGAAATGAAGAGTGTGCATGCCATGAGAATTTGATTATTTTAAGCAGTCTTTTGTGACGTGTTATAATTTTTTAATAAAAAAATGTATGTTTATATATGAAGCCAAGATGCTTAATTAAAAGAAACTGAATCGATTACGGAGTACATGCTTCTGTGTATGAGAGTGTAAAGCAGGCTTTCTAATCTGTGTGTTGTTTGGAATGTGGCTGTATTTGAAACTCTTTTACTTTTGCAATACCATATTTTATTTTATGTGTATACGTATAAAAATAAGCACAAAATTGTGGTACATTGCACTTCTAAAGTGCATTATTCTAACCGGTGTACTCTAAAAAGTATATTTTGTTAATACTGTAAACAACTGTCTGGTCTATTTGCTCATTAACCCAAGAATTAAAGACTGGTTGTTAATTGAAGTATGTGTATGGATTTCCATCTCAGATTAATAAGGTCTATTACTTAATCAATGGATATGCTGAGGCCATTATAATATTAAATGCTCAGTACTCTGAATTGATTAGATTTTAAACAATTTCGATTTATATTGTGCAGTTTCAATTCTTATTTGACTTTCTCTCTGTGTACAAATGTGCATTTGTCTTCCGAGCATGCATTACTATTTGACAGTTTGACTGATTCAAATGTTTTTGTTTGTCATATGCATAAACTATTACAAAGGAGTCGTCTTGAAGGACACGCTTAAACTTAAAGTACCAAACAAAGGAAAAGTCAACATATTTAACCCGTCACGAGTCACTGCCCCATTAGTTGCAACTTTGAGCCAGGTATAGTGCCTCTTACCCATCTTAGAATATTTAAATTAGTTGTATCTATAATAAAAAGAGCAATCAATCTGAGCTGCAGAATTATCGATCGTTTTATTTTTTCTCAGTTACTGCTGGTTGCCTTAGAAATCTTCCACTTGTTGCTCGAACAGTCGTTTTTTTTTACATAAACATATTTGTAGGCCAAATTATACATGTAAAAATATATTAATCGAAACAATCTATTCTTTATAGAAAGATTTACGCCTTTTGAGGTGCTATAAAAACAATTTCTATCTTTGAAAAACATAATAAGCAAATCATGCGTAAGAAAATATGCTGATGACGAACTGTTTTAAAATCCGGATTGCTTTTGATAAAAGAATATCTTTTTAATTTATTGCTATCTGTTCTATGCATGTCTTATTTGCCTAAGCAACTACAGCACATCATTAGTTGTACACATTGAGAAAGTTAAAAGATTGAGATGCACCTTCAATTATGTATGGTTGTTTTAAGACTATAACGCAAGTGATTAATAACGTTTTGCAATGTGAATTAACAATTCTGAATTTTTTAATCAATTAACTAAATTATTACTTCAATTAATTGTTCCATATGTAAGAATTAAATCGAGTGGTTTCAATTGTGCCTTATAGTTACTTGGTTGTAAATGCTACAAAGAAAATCTACCCCGGCAATACAGTGTAAAAGTATCCTAAATTGGTTGCAATAGCAAAATGTTGATAAGTCGATACCAAAGATTTTGTTTTATCATTTTTTTGAAAAACTTTATCAATAAGGCTCATGAAATACATGATCTCAACTCTTCAGTTCTTCCACCACATCTACTACTTATCTAAAAACATAAACAGAGTATTGGTGTAATGCAAGTAGTTCTCGCTTTTTTCAAAAATATCTTGGAAGACTTTGTCATTTTCTTTGGATATTTACAATTCGAAACAAAAATTACCTATTGAGCCGCCTACGTTTAATGTGGTCCTGACAAAATATTTCCTGCTATTTTTTATTAAACTTAATTATCGCAATGTAAATACAACAGACTGTTGCTTAATATGTACAAAAAAGTTATTAAAGTCGACAAAACATACTCGCCTTGTCTGTAGAGATTTGCAAAACGGACATTTTATAGATTTGCGAATTTAACCTCAATTTTGGGATTACCAACAACATAAAAAGCAAAAGTAACTGTTGTATTGGCAATAGCTCAGCAGCTTCTATGTTTTTAAGTGTGTATCAATCAGTACCCGTTTTGGAAACTTAAAGGAGCTTTAGAAGCATTTAGAATAAAGCGCCAAATTTTTGTTTGAATTGCCTATCATAATTAGCAGCCAATGGAGAACAAAGATGGATTTAATTGCGACATTGTTGTCGATATTGAAAAGACCGGAACTCAAAATGTAAAAACTAATAATAAAATTCCCTTTCAATTCATACAAATATAAAGAAAGAAATTCATTGTATAGTCGAATGCAGACAAATAAAACATCTTTATGCAGCTCTATCAACGAGCACACCCATTAAAGACCCGATATTGACAATTGCAATTTGGGATAAATATACTGTCTATAAACTAACTTTAAATAGCAAACACGACTTTGTTTGAGATGTACCATGCAATCACTTTTCTTGCTGTGGAATTTGGTAATTTAAAGCGATTCTCTCAAGGTCGAAAACCCTTTAAAAAACCAGCTTTGTATCTTATTCAATAATTGTAAAGATAAACGAAAATGAAAAATATGCATTTTTGCGAAATTTTGAATTTTAAACACTCGACCGCTCTTGCATACAATTAATCGAAAAGACAACAACTTTTTCTTAAAAATGAAATTCTCACGCTTTAATTAGATGTGAAACATAAATCCAAACTAAATTAAAAAGTCTGATTTCATAGTACAACGTTCTGAATTTGAGGGCCAAACTTTTGTTAACCATCGAAGTAAAAGGATTATCAATCTCTGAGGGCAGTCAATAAAAATTGTATTGCAAAAACAGCAAGAGCATGTGTTTGCTTTAAACAAAGGCGTTCCAAAGAGAACAACTGAAAGGATTGCCTCAATTTAATATTTGGCTTATTTATATGCTGAGGAAATTGTTTTAGATTTCTTTGAAACAAAAGAATTAACAAGCGCCACCATTGCTTAAGTAAAGCAGAAGCTCCACAAAAATATCAATGTTGCGGGAACTCTCATTGGCTTTTCCAAAGGTAGAAAACACACCTTTATTCTGACCATATTGAAATTTAGTAGCAGACAGGATCAATTTTGAGTCTAGGAAAAATTTTGTGGTATTTTTTAACAATTGGTTTTCTTAAACTATGAAATGAATTTATCTAAACCAAATATTCTCCATTATTATAGGCAGCATTTTGGGATTTTTTGGGTAAGGCCATGATGTGATGAACTTCTGTGGTTCCTAGTTGAAAAACTGATACAAATGATTTTCACATGCGAAGCCTGCTTAATTCCAACTACAGAGATTGGAATAACTGATAGTCAGAGGGTTTTATGCCTGGACCATACAGTGGATGCAGCAAAACTTCCTAAATAAGCCCTCGCAAATTTTAACAACACGTCCTATTACTAAATTCCGGCTGCTTTCGTTCATTTGTTTAATTTTGCCATAGAGGACAATTTCTTTTGTTGTGGGCAATATCAATATCGACACTGCTGATATGCATATCTTACCGAAGTTACTCAAGAATTGAAGTTCATAAAAATTTCCTGGGGTGTCTATTTTAAATGAAAAATGTACTTGTGTTGTTAATTGTGCTACATCTTGTTTATGTGACAATGAAAGATTCATTGTGGTCAATAAAGGGTATGTATTGTCTGTAAATTTTAGTGTGTGAAAAGATTGCTTCCGTTTTTTGCTCTTTAAGAATTAAGATGTCCATAGCGATGGTCACCTGTAATGGTCACATGGTTTCTAACAATTTCTCCTATCGCATGAAGCCAAATTCCAATCAACCCTTCGCTGACACAGCCAGTTGCAGTATGTAGGAACTTTTGGTTTACCAGATGTACTGGTTCATGCAAACGCAGTGTTTAAAACATCAAATTTGAAGAAATAAATATGTGTTGATTTTTTTATAATCACATGATGGAAACATAAAGTGACTTTGAAAAACTAAAGAAACCATGGACGAGTCAGACGAAGAAATAAAAGATGCAATTAATGAGTTAGCTTCAAAATAGGAAGCTGAATTAGAGGATGTTAATGACGGATTTTGATCTAGAAAGCCAAATAGTTTAGATTTTATACAGCTGCCCCCAATATAAGTAACATTTTTTTAGCCATTTTTAATTCGTACACTTTTTTTGGACAATTAATTATTGATGGAAAATACATCAACCAGTTTGCTAAAACATTCCAGGCCCACCCGCTGAACCTACTAAAGTGACATTTGCAGAACTATACAAGTTTCTAGCATTACTTATCTAAATGGGCCATGACCAAAGGGATACAATTAAGGGTTATTGGTGTGAAGATGAGCAATTTTATACCCCTTTCTACCACAACACTGTGCCACGCGATTGATTTTGCACATTTTGAGAATTTTTCGTTTTGCTAATTATAAGGCCCACAGCAAAGAAAATCCAAATTATGACCGGACTTGGCAAAATAGAAAGAGTTTTGATACATTGAACAATAAATTTGGGCAACTGAAAATATTGATGTCGATTACTTAATAATGCTGTTTAAAGGGAGAATAGCTTTTCGTCGGTATACTCCAAAAAAAGCATAACAGATTTAGAATTAAAGTATATATACTCCATGACTTTTTTGGATATGCATATGATATGTTAGCCTATTTAGGAAAACAAAAACAATTAGCTGATGAAGAACTCATAGCAATACACGGTACAGTACTGCAATTAGTCCAGAAAGTGGAGTCCATAGTGTGGACCATAAGTCATTTATGGAGAATTGTTTTTCCTCTCCAAAATTATTAATTGATATATTAGAAAGAAAAATAATTGCATGTGCTATCGTTGAATACAACAGATGTGGAATCATTCATAATATTGGAGCAAAGACTATGAAATTAAAATGTGAAGCTATAATTGTACACCCAAGGGAAAATTTAAGTGTAATTTATTGGAAAGATAATCCAGATGTTTATTTGCTAACTAATATGCACTCGCCTCGAGTAGATGGTAACTTTATGGATGAATTCAACAATGTCACTAAACCGAGAGTAGTTGAAGATTACAACACTAATATGGGGTATGTTGATAGGTCTTAAAGAATGGCCAATAGCTATGGAATTTCCAAAAACACATAGAAATTGATAAAACAATATTTTTCCATTTATTGGATGCAACAATTCTGAATACACATCTTCAGATCTTAGTTGGAAGGAATATGTCTCATAAAAAAATTCGTGAAAGTTTTGAAATTTGATTGCCCAAGCTCAAGAAGTGGATTTAATAGCAAGTCAGACTAGACAAAGTCAAGGAAGGTCATGTTCAGCTGCATGACTCCTATTTTGTCCCGAGATGAAGCACGGAAGACACGGGCAATTAAAATGCAAACAAAGACATTTGTGTGTATGTGTGTGTGATATTTAAAGGACGAACGTAAAAACACATCATACTATTGTAAAACCTATGATGTCAGCTTGTGTTTGGCTGACTGTTTTGGAAAATGGCACACCCATCTGAAATTGTAATTTGCAGCCACTAAAAGTGAAACATAACCAAATACTATATTATAAACAAACGAATGTGATGTAACTAAACAAACTTACATAATTTAGATAATAAAAATAAGTTGCTTCTTGAAATATTACTCTTAAAATAGTTTCCATTTTATAATAAAATAACAATAGTAATAGTAAAAATAATAAAACAATGATAATAAATTTGAGAGGTTTGGCACCTTGCTTAATGACACTGAGACTGGATCAGACAAACATGTGAAAATATCTTAAGTTGATTCAGAGGAAAAGAAGGCACATCAGCCATTTGTACGATAATCGATTTTGGCTTGTAATAAAAGCAAGAGTATTTCTTCCATCTAGAAAGGGAGTTATGATAAGCTAAGCAAAAGTTTGCACTTTAATTCGCCCAATGCAAAATTAATTCCGGCTGGCAAGGGATACATTTGGAATTAAACTCTGTACGATAACGGGTTAATCTGGGTAATATTGGGACTAGTCCATTTAGCCTGTTGTGGGGGCGCATGCAGATATTCAACATGCCAAACGTGCCAAAACTCAGCATATATTTTGCTAAACAATTGCCAGCAGCTAAGATGACTAAGTTTCAAATATTTAAGATCTGGGCCAGAGAGGTTGCTTGCCAATGGTTCTAATATCAAAATACATCCCAGCGTTAATGAATACAGATCATTCATAGGGTCTGAACTAATACGGTAAAGAACTCTAGAATTTAATATATTTTGAGAGGAGGACAAGTTAAGTATTGAACCCTTCCGTGGTTAAAATTTGATTTCCTATAATTCGAAACAAATGCGTTTTGACCGGCTTCACACCAGCTTCCGTTAAACCATTGAAATGTGGCGCTGATGGACGATTAAACCAAACAACCTCCAATTAGGAAGCCCATTGCCCAGCGAGGTCCTTTAATATGCGATAAGAACCGACAAAATTTGTATCATAGTCACAATGAATGGGAACGCATTTTCCATGATGCAATATTAACCCATGAAACACAGCTATGAATGCATTTGAGGATAGATCTGTGACAAATGATCAACCCTTGTAGTACTATAAACACAGATACTTACATATGATTTGAGAGGATTGGCACCTCGCCTAATTCCGGCAAATTCCAGACAAACATGCGACAATATCAAGTGATGATTCAAACAAAAAAAAGGCACATCAGCCATTTGTGTGATAATTTATTTTGGCTTGTAACAAAAACAAGAGTATTTGGATATTGTACGTGAAATAAGCTGGGTGGAGGTTTTGCGACCACATGTTTCAAATATAAGATCAGTCAAACTGTCATTATAACATCGGGTGCTTAACATCAAAATCTAGATTTGTATTGTTTAGTGTTTTGTTCACCTTGATAAGACCTTGTTCCTCAAAAATAAACTTAGTGTCCGAAAGAGTCTGGTCAAGGCATAGTCTACTTAAGTACGTACGTATATCACTGAATACATGTTGTACTTATTTGATTACGGCTAGATTTTAAGCAAACATTTGCATTTTATGTTCAGCAAAAGTTTGCACTTCAACTCAAGCGATGTGAAATTATATTCCGGCCGGCAAGGAATTCATTTGAAATTAAACTCTGTACGATAAAGTTTAAACACTCAAATGCGTTACATAACAGTTTAATGGTGTCGTTGTGATCAATTCATCATCAACTGACGGCATCTATTGTTAAAAACAGCACGATACACTGTAAAGTTTGTAATGAATAGCATTTAATCAAATGATCATTTCAATACAGAAATAAATTGCTCCACAAACTTGCTCTACAAAACTTACATTAATAACTTTTTAGTTGGTATTTTGTAGACACTTTCGAAATGTCAGGACCACTTTTGCTGAATATGAGAATTGTTTTATAGTAATTAGTTCTAAAGTGAAGGTTTGGAATTCTACACTGCAATTTTTTCTCGTCAATTTAATATTTGTCAAAGGAAAGACAAAATAAACACACGTTTTGTTTAGGACAAACTTTACAAGTTGCCCTGAAGCGAGAACTACCTGCACTATCATACAACTGCACGATAGTCACATAAATATTCCTGTATATGTACATGAAGGATAACCTGGAATTCCAAATACACCCACCAACATAAAACAAAGAAATAAATAAATAATCAACAAAATAAAGAGAAAAAATAGGTACACCACAAAAAGAATGTGAGAGGAGTGTTGTAAGTTAAGGTATTGAGGAGAAAAGTTACCTTAGCATCAGATTCATCAAGAGATTTTTGTTCTTTGGTGGTTGGCACCGAGAACGAGCGTTGTGTTTTGAAGAGGGCACGTGCACTCTGAATGAATGGTGGCCACCCCCATAGAAGGCAGACAGGCAGGCAAGACAAGCAGCAAGAGTTAGTATGCTTATGCTGCACGAGTCAACCGTAATATGGTTCTCGTACTTAGCACATTCAAGAAAAACATATCAAAGAATGAGTGATGCTTATCTCCGAGTGATTCCAACTTTGCTAACCTCATTTCGAAGATGGAATGACTCGTTTATCTACTACTGTTACTCAAACAAAGACACTAACTTCTAAGAAGCAAAATGCTGAAAAACTGTTAGATAAGGATCACTGTAAGAAAACGTAGCGAAATAGAGATGTATGCGTAAGGCAGGCAATTCTTACTTTAGGCGGGCTTTGCGCCTCCGTATTCAACGGATTCTGCTGAACGGGCACCGAGCTAGAACGCTGGGTGCGGTACAAAGGTCGTTTCTGACCTCCGGCTCCGTTTGCCTGAGGCCCTGGGCTCTGGGTCAAGTCTAAACTCCGCCAGCCCTTATTGGCTGCTGAGCTCTCGACCTGGTCAGTACTCTAATTACTACAAATCTTAACTATTAAATATTTATTAATAGATATATGTGTATAAGCGCAAACCTTACGTGCACACCGTTATATCGCACAAATATTTCATTCTATTCAACAGATATTAAAGTTAATTCTACGGCTACATCAACCATATATTATAGATGTATAAGTATATATACATGTTTTCTTATGTATATATAAGTAAAATAGTGTGCAGTACCATAGCCAAGAGTAGTTAACATGATATACAGGATGAATTCTTTTATACAGGGTGACTAAAATTTAAATAGATGCAAACGTCATCCTGTGGCTTCGATTTTTTGTACTTTCGGCGGCCATAGATATACACCAATTTCTCCCACTAGTTGCATTTTCAAGCTATTAATTTCATCCTATAATTTTTTTGAACAATTAACTTGCTAATCCATATCGTCTGAACAATTTACCCCCTTCGTTACTTTCTTCGTGTCTAAATTTATTCATCTACTGCTTCGACTGTTTGTTATTTACTCATCCTGTATTTAGTTGAAAACAAAATTTAATAGTCAGTAAAGTTACTCAAATACCTTACCTTTAAATTGTGGCTATGTCACATAACACAAGTACTGCAAGAATTTGTCAGCCCAATTGAATTTTCTTTTGCTTTCATTTAACAAACAAGAAAACACCATCAACAAAAGAAAATTTCTAGTGAATGCACCACTTATCAAATATGTATGCGTATCTACATACATATGCTCCTTTTCGTTTCAGTAAAAAGTGAATAAATGAAACATATTCAAAATGTAAGTAAGTAGTGATAATATTTAAAGTTCTGCCAGTTCACATAACATTTACTCCAAAACTTAACAAGAAGCTATTAATTAGACATTTTCTGCATTCTACATACCTGATGAGGTGGAGGCTGCTTGTGCTGCCTGGCTTGTGCAATAGCGGACTGATCAAGCAAATCCCAAGATTTTTGCCGTCGGTTGACACTACTTATGCTGTTTATTGACGTAGATGCTGAGCTTATGTACGTCTGGTAGGATCCCGATAGATTATCAGAAAGACAATTTTCCTGGGATAAAGAGTTGCTCACATATCTTGGTAGCAAGTGCTTTATGTGGCACCTGTTTCGCACCTCTTCTGACACGCCCACTAGAGCTACAAGCGAAAATTTTCTCGTTATTGCCATGTTTGAATTAGATTGCCAATCTTCACACACGAAATGCAAAAAATTTACTTCAAAATATACGCACCTGTCAAATATGCTATACTATCGGGAGTAACTTCAAATTTATCTCTACGATGTGGTTTGGCAACAATCCCAAGCAACATCGAAAGCACCCTGCAAGTCCTAGAGACGGTCGTTGGTGTAGGGTGTCTAAATCCTTTCAACAAGTGGCCAACCAAAGCAAAATTAAAATTCGCTTTGAAACTTAGACCAACAGCATGGTCTAACTGTTTAAAATGCCACTCTAAAGGTTCGCGGGTTGACATCATTACTTGTTCCAACGACTACAAAAAAACGACAAATGAAACAAACGACTAAAAATATTTACGCAGCACTTACCCGTTCCTCAAATGTCCCTTGTGAATCGAGGGTGTGCAAATTCTGTTCCAGCAATGCCAAACCTGACGCATACAAAGAAGCTTCATCCAATTGAAGTACCGACACGGCTACCCAAAATAGGGCTTTGTGTATCGGAGACTCGGGCCGCAACAAAGGCTGGAGCCTTGTCAAACACATAACAAGAGCTTCAATAAGAACCATATCATTGAAACTTTCCAATGCTTTAACCAAAATACGTAAAAGCTGTTTCATATCATGGTCTGTTATGCTCTTGCTTATACAACCGAACACGATAAGAGCTCTTGGTTGAAGAGCTGGATTGAAACAAAATGCAAATCCTTTAGCTAAGGATATCCAACTGTTCAACCAATCACAATCGGGTATGTCGCGCATGCAAGCCTCCATTATTTCCAGCAGCGCATCAGTAATTACTTCCAAAGAAGTTAATGACAACCGTTCTCTATCAGACGAAGCACCAGAAAAGCTTCGTTCTGATCCAAACCTAAAAGCAGAGAGTAGGTAACAACCCGTAATTTGCAGAATATTGTCATATTTGAAAAACCGAAAATTGAGAACCCATGACATGAAAATGATAAAACAAATATCATATTAGGAAAAAAATTAATTTAAAACTTGTAGCAATTGGGAGTATAACTTGAAAATGTCATATTTGTGACTAATTTTACGTCTTTATTTAACTTGGTTTGAATTATCCGATTTAGTTCATATATGATTTTATTTCATAATTTGTTGCCTTTTGAAAGATAATTTTATAATACCCGTATTATAGAAGCCTTGATCTCTACTGGCGAAAAACTCAACTATTTTTTCAATCCTCTTTCGAAGTCGATTTCTTATTTTTAATTATACTATGCTGTAGATGTTAGAATGTATCAGCTTTGGTCAGCTCTCGTGTCAAAAAACAGTGATTTTGAAGCCGATAATGAGGAGCGTCCCAGTCAACAAAGAAAATGTAGAATTAAAAAATTGTAAACATTAATTGAAGTAGTCCCACGTCAAACGCAAGAAGAACTTGCAAAATCATTAGTAGTTACTCAAGCAGTCATTTCAAAATGTTTGAACGCAGCAGGATTCATTGAAAAAATATATAGGAATTGGGGACCGCATGAATTGAATCCAAGAGACGATATAAGACGATTTTTCAATTGCGGGCAGCTCCTCCCAGCAGCAAAAGAAGAGTTTTTCATCGTATTATTACTGGCAGTGAAAAATTGATCTAATATGAGAACCCAAAACAAAACGCAGCATATGTGAAGCGCAACCAATCAGCACCATCGAAATCAAAGCAAAGCATAGTATGAGCTGCTGGAACCAACTGAAACCATCAATGGGCTATGTTACCAGTTACAACTGATGTGTTTGCACCGAGCTTTGAAAGAAAAAGGCCTGAATATGAACAGAGATATGACAAAGTAATTCTTCAACATGACAATGCTCGGCCACATGATGCAAAGTTTGTTAAAACATATGTAAAAACACTTAAATGGGATGTGTTACCTCACCCGCCGTATTGCCCAGACACTGCCCCTTCTTATTACCATTTTTCTCGCAATGAGGACGAAACTGGTTAGTATACACTGCACTTCCGATGAAATGAAAAATTGGGACGAGTCATTCTTATCCTCAAAATTGAGGAGCCCTTCCGATGTGGAAGCCAAAAATATGTGAAAAGTCATAGCTCCTGACAGATATTACTTTGAATAATGTATATATTTATTTTATAGTCGAAATAAAGGCATTTTTTCAACAACAAAACATTTTCAAGTTATAGGACCCCCCCCTCCATGTAGTAAATTTAAACAGTAGAAAATGTTAAACTATATTAAACACAGATAACTTTAAGGGGTTAGGCCACTAGTGGGTTTTAAATAAATCGATGTTTTATTGCTTAAGAGACCATCTCTTAGGACTTGAAAAATGATATTCTAAAATATTAAGTCTGAGAAATATTTTCCTGAAAATATCCCAAAAAAGGCTTTTTTTGGCTTCTATAGTAGCGTAACCCCTTAAATATCAACAAATATGGAAAATTGCGACAAAATTTGATACTAGAAAAATAGGAATTTAATTTTTTTTTAGCGGAAGCGGTAAGTTCATGTAAATAAAATGGTAAAAAATAGACAATGTGCAATTTGGAGCGTAAAACGTGGAAAAATAGAATGATTTTTAAAATATGTAAAATTTGAGAAAGTAACTCACCACCTTTCGTTGGGATGTCGATAACTTGATCGAAATGCGGTAACTGCCGCTGATTTCACTTTGCTTATGCCAAACAATAAATAGAATTTTGGCAATGAAAATTCATCTAATGACAACCGCAAAACTCTTTGTGTTTCTTCCGAAAACGATGGCTTCGTGCAAGTACAGAGCGAATGTATGATGTTTATTACCAAGCCATGAGTTGATGCCCTCATGCTTAGAGAGCCAGAGCAGACTAGAAATGTTACGGTATGAAATAAATACGGTAGGTGTCTGGCAACGTCCAGGCAGTTATTGAATGACAACATAAGCAAATATCTTGCCAGGATTGCTATGTCGTCCCACATCATGTGCTGTTCCAACAGTGGGGTTGGCGATTGACAGGTCTTGTCGACAACTCTGCACAATCTTCCTATGACTTTCTTGGCTACAAGTTGGACGTTGGCCGAGGCAAGGGCAACAGCAGTGTCGGCCATTATTTCCACCATGGGAGATCCAAGCCCTGAACTAACAGAGCGATGAATAAAGTTGTCTAAAACCATATCTATTAGTTCAGGTACTTGTCCGATGGACCCCCATATTTTAGCTTGGATCGACGGATACATTTCCACTTCCTCTATTGTTAGGACGATCAGTTTTTCCAATATTTGGGCGACTTGCTTTTGCCTCTTGTTTTCATCTGCAGGTTTGCAAAATCTAACCAAGTTCGCTAACCAAGGGGTCATGTATTCTAAGCACAAATGTTTTAATTCAATGGTGGACCCGCGGAAGCTCTGAATGCACTCTTCTAAAAATTCCAATGTTAAATGTGGTTCATTTGTAGCTAAGGTTTCCGAAACAGATTTGATAAATATGGTATTGTTTGACGGGATGCATAAACCGGAGGTTTCTAACAGCTGACCTTCAATTTTAAGGTCGAAAGTTGCAGTGAGCGCACATAGCTGATTGTAAGCTGCTGTTCGCAAGTTTGGATCTGATGAGCCTAAATTTAAGAGTGCCATATTTAAAAGAGTGCCAGGAACATCCTTCGGTCTAATTTTCTGATGAACGGTTACAGAATCAGGCTGACTCAGCTCCCATCTATTTCTAATATGAATGACAGCCTGAACAATACTATCACAATCGTTATGAATGAAACTGAGGGGCCCACTTTCATTAGCAATCGTAAGCGTAAACTGATTATCGTCGACTAAACATACTTCTTCGATTTCCGAAGCGTAGTAAACGTCGTTAAGTAGCACAGAGTGCGATAAGACTTTTGTTTTTTCAGAAGAGGTGATCTGGATTGCAGTCGGACCTACTTTAATCGCTACCTTAGTGTCTTTGTGCGACAACTTTAAAGCGTTGCTAAATACTTTTAAATCCTCGTCTAAACTTAAGGTCGCCCCTGGCAGTTTCTGTTGATCTATTTCAATGAATTCATTTAGTTTCGTGGGGACATCTATGAAAATTAATTTGCGGTTGCCCTGAAAAGTGGTACATTTAGAAATACTGCGAATAAATGTCAGTAAAACGTATTTTACCATTCTAATGAATTATTTCAGATTGTTATGGAATCTACAGGAAAACTTACAGTGAAGTATAGCAGTTATCATTATACTACAACTAGAGCGTTATGGTACATACATCATATCATTATGTCTCTAGTAGTTGTATAGATATTAATACATTGTAATGTTTTTTAGTGTGGAAGGCATGAAGTTACAAAATATTTATAGATTAAGCAAAAATCTATAGGCTATCAAAAATTGGAAAAAACTCGTAAACTTCAATAAATCAGATGAGAATATTAAAAATTTTTGGTGCATTAAATTTTTTCAGTACAGTAAAAGCTTCTTGTGTGGGGGATATGTTTTGTAAATATGCCGCAAATAGACAAACTTTGAATGTGCTATGTTAATTTGTATAGGGTTAAAGGAGATAAGTTCTGAGCTTGAAAATTGCTTAATTTTAATTTAATGGCACTTTTATTATCAAGTCAATTATTAACTAGTAATTTTTGTTATCAAGTTTAGGTAAGGGTTTAAAAAATTGTGTGGTTTTGCCTTGTTTTGTCGGTTTTAAAAGATCTTTAAACTCTGATTGATATTCAGCTGTGGCATTAATAATTTGCCTTTTAAAAATAAGACTTCATTCCACAGTCGGAAAATTCTCATGAAGCAATCTCACACCTTAATTGCCATCCGGAAACCTTCACTTAGATTTTTTAAGTTGAAGGTCGCCTGTTCAGTGTTCGTTGAAGTTTCGTCATTAATAGACTGTGGATTTAATATTTCCCCCAAGCCGATTCCAGCTAAATCTTTCTCTTGAAATTCAAGAACATCTTGAATGTCACTTGATTGAATCTCTTCAAACGCAACTCGTCCTATTCTACTTCCCATTTGGACAGTTTTCAGTCAAAATTTCAAAGTGCACCGGTTCTATCTCATTTTCGAAAGTCAGATCAATCCATAGTTTTTTCTAACATGATTCTGCTGCGGCGTTGTCTGCAGATGTAGCTTCTTCAACGTTTCTAATGTTATGTAATGATTTTTGTACATTAAACCTGAAGCTTGAAGTCCTCCATCTGTACTTTAAAATGTGTGTAAAGGTGCTTTTATGCACCAGAATAAATTTTTCTATTACATCCACAAATAAAGACATTTTTAGGCGGGAATACAAGAACATGCTCACAATATTTAAACTCGCGAATATTGAAAACGTGCATGCGAGAACTCTAATAAGAAGCTTTTACTGTATATTAAAAATTTGTGGTATATTAAACATTTATAGCATGTTAAAAAGTTATAATATACTAAAGTGTATACGCTGCAAGTTTTTTAAAACAATCTAAAATATATTTAAAGTAAATAAAATACCTTGAGCGGGGCTAGAATTCTATCGTGAAATTTGGTATATTCACGAACCCAACTATTGCAGTTGTATATGTAAGCTGCATGAATGTTTTCATATGCAACTTCGGGAAGAACATAAAACCATTTTTGTAAAAATTCAGTGCTGCAAATAACAGGTTAATGACAGTCCTTGCGGTACCTTAGTTAGTTATTGGCAGGTATTGACAACGAAACGCATTCCGTTCATTTTTGACCGGGACGAAAACAAAATTTTTTGTTTGCGTTCACCTCAGTTCCACGCAAAATATTCAATAAGGAAACAAAACAACAAAGATTATTCTCTCTCTGCAATATATTAAGAAAAGTAAAGTGTAAATTTGATATTGCTGTTAACAAGCAATTTGAAAAGCTCTTCTAAATCTGAAAGCTACCAATAAAAACGAAATTCATATTTTGAAAAATTTCAATTTTATATCAAATACTTAAAAAAAGTTAAATTCTTTCAAGGCGTTTTAATCTAACTTTTTTAATATTTTAAATCATATCTGTTTGTTATTCGTCTAATCAATAGGCTAAGATTGTATGAATCTGTACTTCCAACTCATTGGCAAATGCAAATGCAGAAAAATGTTCAAGTAAGCTGGTAGAATCTGTACAAAGTTGTATTTGATAAAACTGGAAATTTGACCCAACCATCTGACTGGCACTAAAATTTGCTAAATATGTCCGTACAAAGTGCAAAACTATTTACATTTTTTTCACGTCTGTGTATAAAAAATGGGCTAGTTGATGTGCAAAAACAATGATTCTCTAAAATAAAGTATAGTGTTCACTAAAATTTAAGAATGATCTAAAATTCAAAAAAACTTAGAACCTGTATGCCTACTGCATTTCAATTTTTGAAAGAGAATTAAATGTTGTTATTGTTCTCTTTTTGTTACGACAGAAATTTAATTAATTAACAATAATTAATTTAATTTTAGCTTCATTTCGTTTTCAGTCCCTGTTTGTTAATATGCATGCAGTAACTCTCATCAGTATTTCTTCGGATTTTAGAGTATGTACAAAAAATCAATTTTTAGAAAATGATCGCTCTCATGATTATTCCAATACAGGTTGTCTTTTTATTGTGATTATTCTGTTTTATTAATTTTTAAGCTAACTATGAAATGTTGATGATAATAAAGATTTACAATTTACAGTAGCAGCGGTATTTTAGAACCATTTATTAGGCAATAATTAAAAGGATTGATTGCATATGTAAATCAAATCGTAGTTACTTCGCTCAACCTGCGACCAGGTGTGCTAACAAAATTACCATATCAAAACGTTCAATTCAGCTATGAAATACATACAATTTTAAGCAAAAATTCTATGAATAAATTAGAAGAGGGCATCTTATATAATGACTACTTATTGTAATATGCATAAAGCATTGGATCTTAGAGCTTTGGACCCAAGGCGGATCATATAAAAATCAAAACATGCCATAAAATGGACCTCGAATGGATAAAGAAGAACCTGCTATGAATGGGAACAGAGAACAAAGTCTTAAACTTTGAGAGATCAAGAAGTAATAGTACTCAAAAAGCGAAGAATATTGGCCCTTGGCCTATTAGACTATTAGAAGTAAAACAATTTTGTACTAGCATCATCCATCTTGTTTTGTATGAAAATATCAAGTCTTTGGCAGAATAAGCTTAATTGTGTAACACTTTTGATTAACTCAACTGCAACTCATAACTAAAAAAAATCAAATATATGCATGTAAAGTCCCACTTCCGGTTTTTATGATTTAAACAAAAGTACTTGTTATAGCTAATTTTACAATGTTTAACAGTTTTGTAACAATTTTGTAATTTTTGTTATTCCAAGACCCACTAAAACTGAAATTTTAAAAATTCAAAAATACCAATTCCGGTGCTCTGATCATTTCAGAAAAAACAATTCTTCTATACAGCTCATGCTTGAAAGCTTTTGATTTACTTCTTTAATTTGAACAAATTTGCAGTTGAGGTACTTCGATATAAGTAACAATAAACTTTAAAGGTATTTTCTAGAATGGAACGCTTGTAAAACCTTTTGAATAAATTAATAACTCAACTGCAACTCAAAACTAAAAAAATCAAATACATGCATGTAAAGTCCCACTTCCGGTTTTTATAATTTAAACAAAAGTACTCGTTATAGCTAATTTTACAATATTTAACAGTTTTATAATATTTTTGTAATTTTTGTTATTCCAAGACCTACTAAATATGAAATTTTAAAAATTCAAAAATACCAATTCCGGTGCTCTGATCATATCGAAAAAAACAAGTCTTCTATGCAACTCATGCTTCAAAGCTTTTGATTTACTTCTTAAATTTAAGCAAATCTGTTGTCGAGGTACATTGACATAAGTAACAATAAACTTTAAAGGTATTTTCTAGTATAGAACGATTGTAAAATCTTTTGAATAAATTCATAACTCAGCTGCAACTCATAACTAAAAAAAAAATAAATATATGCATGTAAAGTTCCACTTCCGATTTTTATGATTTAAACACTTGTTATAGCTAATTTTACAATGTTTAACAGTTTTGTAACATTTTTGTTATTCCAAGACCTACTAAATATGAAATTTTAAAAATTAAAAAATACTATTTCCGGTGCTCTGATGCTTCAAAGGTTTTGATTTACATGTTTAATTTGATCAAATTTGCAGTTGAGGTACATCGATATAAGTGACAATAAATTTTAAAGGATTTTCTAGTATGGAACGCTCGTAAAATCTTTCGAATAGTCATAACTTAACTACAACTCATAACTGAAAAAATACATGCACGTAAAGTCCCATTTCTGGTTTTATAATTTAAACAAAAGTATAAATAGCTAATTTTAGAACGTTTAACAGTTTTGTAATATTTTTGTTATTCCAAGACCTACTAAATATTAAATTTTAAAAATTAAAAAATACTACTTCCGGTGCTTTAATCATTTCGAAAAAAAAACTATGCAATTCATGTGTCAAATGTCGCAGTAGTAGTAAGGTCTAGCAACTTTAGTAATTTAGTGCACACCTGGTCAAGTTACTCATTATTTTCAAATACTGAACGTTTCCAGTTCCAATATTGGTACAGTCAAATTCGTTACTTAACAATAAGAAAAAATGAAAATTACACATACAAGTAATTTGTTTTTGAGTAATTGCAAATCTTCTCTATTATTACATATGAAAAAATATATTTTTCTATTTATCCAGCTGTATGGAAAATCATATACAGAACATCTGATGAAGGTTATCTGTCAACTTTTAGTATATCAAAATCGATTCTTTCCATGAATCTATATAGATAAAAAAAAAGGTAAACTTACCGAAATCGATTATCTGAACAGGTGTGGGTAAAGTCAACGACCAATTCAAACGGAGTATGGCAAAACGGTTTCAAAGTCAAAATCACGTGGTATATCAACAAATCTCCATTGGTCTCTCCGATTCTAAAACCAAAGCATATGAGCAAAACTAGTGGAACCTACATCAATAAACCCTTACTTATATCTCCTTGCAATATAGTAAAACACAGGATACCCAGCTTTACTAGTGCCAGCTTGATAAAATATATTTAACGACTTGATGGATTTGAACTCTTCCTTCTCGTGCATGTTATGCTTCACCATGATTTCTTCAAAGTTGGTCCAAGACATATCGATCGAGCTCCAACGAGCATATGAAGAAAACAGTAAACTACAAAATTTCACCCAGTTAGCACATCGTATACTGCATATTGCAATAAAACTTACTGAGAGTCCACAGGTTTATGCTCAGGTGGCCCCAAATAGGCCAAAAGCGTAACCATCTTATCGAAAGGTCTTCTCCCCACCGCCTTGTGATCCCTGCTACTAGATAAGTAATCGCCAATCTTTTCCTGGTGGTTCCACAACAGCCTGTGCAGCGCCAAAACATTAGCATCACTTATGAACGACATAGAATGCGAAGTTTGATCCACTGTTTCGCAATCAGAAGCAATTTGAATAAAAAATCGCCTTCCAATTTCAAAATATGACTTCAAAAACTCATTAAATGGCATCATATGCTGTTCTTTGCTAAACTCAACGTGATTGGCGATGTTTTGCAGAATCTTCGACATCAACATGAGGCCCCTTTTCACAGAGGTTGGAACCTGTTTTGTGACGATACCCATTTCTTGGGGTGAAACAATAGCAGGATTAATAAACCTCAAAAACATGACCGTTCCAACAGCTCCGATATTGCTTTGGGGAGATGTAGGGAATCTCTTACTCAATACTTGGTATAAGCAGTGACACATGGATCGCAATTGAGGGGGAAATTTATCAGCTGATGCTATGATTGCATCGAAAACTTTCTGCGTAAGAGCCATCAAATTCTGCCTGTTAACTTCAATATTTTCTGTTGGTTCCAATCTCGCGGGATCTACCTCAAAGCTGACAAACGGCTCGTCCAAAAGTGGCGTTATGAGAGGTTCTAAAAGTGTTTGCAAATAGCTAGCGCCATAAATTTTGAAGCAAAATGCCATAATTTTACTTCCCAAGGAATTGCCTCGAAATAAAGTCTGCATGCAATCAGAAATTTCTACTTCTCGGTAGAACATGTTCCAAAGCAGTGGCGAGAGCAAATGCTTTGCATCAAATAAAGTCACCAGGACCCTCGCTAATTCGTCCATCTGTGAAGTTGGTACCACATTGGCCAATGCCATAGCAATAGGCAACTCACCCTTGTCACTGATCATGGTAACTAATTGAACAAGTTGCTCGAATCTGTCGGCTAAAACGGTTTCTGCTAGCGTATCGAATTCCGTTCCTTGTTGTAAAATTTTTGTCAGTACTTCCATAAAAGCGGCCCTAGTTTGCAAATCACGATTATAACCCAAAGCTATGGAATGCATAAGCCCACTATCAATGTTAGCCGACAATAAATTGGACATGGCTTGTATTGTGGCATTCCGCAAGGTGTTCAATTTTCCCGGAGTGACCCTTTGGCGAGACACATCCTTCTCTAAGTCGGCAGCGTCTGAACAGTCATTTAGTAAATTCATGAAAAGAGTGAAGTACTTCAGAAATAATTGACTCTTCGCCTCCATTAAATCTCCACGGTCTGATTCTTCTGGTTGAAGAGGAAGTCCTCGCAATAATGCAGCTACGGCTTCCATGCAAGCCTGATCAAGGTCTCTTGTGATAATAGTCACGTCTCCTGAACTTGGTGGAGCGATTTGATGGGAAGTTCCCATAACCCAATCTGTAAGGTATTCAACCAGCTTATTACGGAATTTCATTTCTTGCCGAAATGCGAGATCATCCCGCCTTTTCATCATCGCCTCCACAAGTTGGCATAGTTTGGTTTTGATGTGTATCGCGTGAACAGTCATATCCAAATGTCTGACATAGCGAACTGTAGCCAACATAAGTCCTTCAATACTGTGCTGGCTTAGATGTTCCACGGGCTGATCGTGTTTGGAATTATCCAAAATACTCTTCAATATAAAAATAACAGCCTCTATAAACTGTGTATTTATTTCATTTACCACGACTTGACCCTGTTGATCGAAAAATTTGTCTATTATGATTTTAATTTGTTCAAATAGCAACGGATACAAAGTTGGAGACATTTCATTCCCCACCAATTCTTTTACGTATTTTTGCATTTGGGGCCCAAATTTGTCATTGTTGCACACCAAAATTTTAAGCAACAGCTCCATAAAAGCCGTTACTGGGCAATAGCGTTGCTCTTGCTCTTTCGAAAGTTGCGGAGCTTCCTTATCTTTATCTTTGTCTTTGCGCAACTGCTTATCCTTGTCTTTATCTTTATCTGTAACTCTATAGATATCTTTGGTTGGATCCGGACTCTTTCCCAAAGTGTCGGGAACCCGCTGTTCAGGTTGTTTCGTTTGCTCTACTAGCCGCCCTGCTTCAGCTAATCTATTAGCATCTATCAATCTTGCTTGTTCTCTGGCTTGATCTGATAGATTCGAAGCAGAAGTTGAAGCACTAGAGGCTAAGGAGCAAGAGAGCGATTGTTGTTGCGAAAAGTTTAGAAATTGTGAATTCTGTACTTTATTATCCATGTCAGGAGGTTGCTTCTTTTGAAGGCAAACCCCTCCCAAAGCAACTAAGAACCCGGTCATGTTGGCCCATTCGTTTATTTGGTCTTCCAATTCGTGTTCGGAATTTTGATGAGAAGCCCTTCTTTTACCCACCGAACGATGAAATGGCTCAATTTGAGCTTCTTCTGCTTTCGACTTGGGAAACAATGACAAATTTTTACACATCGTCGTCCAATTTAAGAATGTCTCTTCCCAAGCCGTCAATACTCCAATTACTGCATATTCCACTTTACGCAACAAAGCCATTATTTTCTTTTGTAACGCTACCCGACCTAGATGGAAAGAAAAAGCAAGCTATCAGAGGCACGGAGTAATGAGTGTTAGTAGTGGGGAGAAAAGTGTTTAGACAGAGCTACGAAATTGAACTGATGTTATTTAGCAATTCTGATTTTACCAATGTTCAGGTAACAAAAATTATTGTAACGTTAAATTTATGCATCGGAGCTTTGATTCATATAAAAATTCCAAGGTGTGACAGATCTCTACACATAAAAATTGTACCTATGTTGCAGAAACTAAAAAATAAAATAATCGAACCCTATTATCTGTTACATAAACAACAGTAAGTTTGGCAGTTTATCATAAAGGGCGATAAAATGCTATTTTGTACAGTTAAATGAAGTGAAGAGATATTTACAGAAAATAGTTTCCTGTCAGGAGTTCACTAAATCATAATTGTTTAATCCGCTTTTTGTCAATAAACTTATACAACCCACTTTTAACTTAGCATTACAAAATGGTGCAAATCTTTAGTTTAATGCTGTAAAAATAACTCAGTACAATTTCGCAGACCTTCATAATTTATTTAAAGAATGTTTTTTCTTATGGGCTCATATGTGGTTTCATGTTGATTACATAGAGAAAAATACATTTAAGATAACGATTAAAGCAAAAAAGTTTTCAAAACCAAAGTCTTTGATGAAACGAATGAAAATAAACAAGGAGTCAAGTATGCAAATTACATATAAAGGTGTACCGAAAGTCACTATTCAATTCAACTCCTCAATAACAACTAATTGGACATTTTTGATACAATACAAATAAAAAATATTTCTCCCATGGTTCAAAATTTAGCCTCTATATTTTCATGTTGGCCAGTGCAACAAGATGTAATTATTTCCTGAGAGATTTATTTATTTGATATATTACAGATATTATTGACGAAATTCAAGCAGGGTACTTAAATAATCTTTTAATTTGAATATAAGCACCTAAAGCAATTAATCGTCTCTAATCAAATTTTATAGTTACAAACAACGGCTGAACACCAACGTAGCTACCATTTTATCTAAAGTTTAAGATCACCACTGCAGATTCGGCAAACGCTTTATTATTAGGGTTCTGCTTATATAATTCGGTTTCTGTATCGTTATGTTAGTGATTAATTTAGAATCAACAAACGAATGTTCACAGTTGTTTTTCGACAGTAGACCAAAACCTAACCTCACATTATTAAAAGAAAATAACTTTTAAATTAATTATGTATAAGATCAGTAACAGATAAAAATTTTGATTTGCATGAAAATGCTGAAGAGAACTTTGAATGCCCTAGTGATGTAAAAGACAAATATTAACACAGCTTATGGACCAAACGAAGATGAAGAAGCAGTCAATAAGTAAAAATTCTGAAAAGAGATGAACATTATCAGAGAAGAAAGCAACGCTTTTGTTATAGCAGCAGAAGATATAAATGTAAGAGTGAAGGAAAAATCAGCGGGAGCAGGGACGTAATGGGCAACGAAGAAGATAAAAGAAGTGATAATTAAAATAGATTGTAGAATACCGCACCATTAACAATCTTGTTGCTATAAAGACTTTTTATGGCCACAAGGACGATCAAAAATATACCAGATGTTATTAATAAAAACAAATCAAAAATAGATTACATCTTCGTTAATAAAGCAAGAAGAACGGTAGTGAAAGATGTAAAAATGAATTGAATGGCAGAAATCTGCAGCCATTACTACCTGGTAATAACAAAAACAAACATCAACTTTAATATTGAACGTAATGATTATAACAGAATGAAAATACAAAACATAGAAAATTCGGAAACTATCAGAGTATATAAATTGAAAGAGGGGGAAGTGAGAATATAATATAGACAAATTAGGAAGGAAGAAATAGATAAGATAGAGAAAGAAGTGCTAAACACAACCAATATGGACGAATGCTGAAATTCAAAAATACAGTACTGAAAGCTGTAGAAACACACTGTACAACAATACGAAGAAATGTAGCTGAAAAACCATCACATTGGTAGAGTGTAGACATTAAAGAACAAACAAAGAAGAAGAGCAAATGTCTTGAGTACCTAAGAACAAAAGATGCGAGCAAGTATGAACAGTACAACATAGAAAGAAGAAAGGCTGGAGATATGGTGTACTGAACAAAAACGAATACCTGGAAAGAACTTGGGGAGAAGTTGAAAGATAATCAACAGGAATCCAAAAACTATTCTGTGGAGCGATAGAAACAATGAGAAAAGAAAGAAATATACATTTTGGGATAATTAATAATAAAAGAAGAAGAGGAAATGTCTTGAGTACCTAAGAACAAAAGATGTGAGCAAGTATGAACAGTACAAAACAGAAAGAAGAAAGGCTGGAGATATGGTGTACTGAACAAAAACGAATACCTGGAAAGAACTTTGGGAGAAGTTGAAAGATAATCAACAGGAATCCAAAAACTATTCCGTGGAGCGATAGAAACAATGAGAAAAGAGAGAAATATACATTTTGGGATAATTAATAATAAAAGAAGAAGAGCAAATGTCTTGAGTACCTGAGAACAAAAGATGCAAGCAAGTATGAACAGTACAAAATAGAAAGAAGAAAAGCTGGAAATATGGCGTATTGAAAAAAAAACGAATACCTGGAAAGAACTTTGGGAGAAGTTGAAAGATAATCAACAGGAATCCAAAAACTATTCCGTGGAGCGATAGAAACTATGAGAAAAAAGAGAAGTATACATTTTTTTCAAAAAATGGAAGATGAGAGATTAACCAAACTAACAGAAATAGTGAATAGATGGAAAGAATTCGCCAGGGAGCTACTTAATGAGAACAGTTCATCAGAAAACAAAATTAGAACGGAAATAAGATTTGGAAAAGAAATATAGAAAAACAGGAGGAAGAGGAAATCAGAGAAGATCCGATGGGAGCAATTGAATCGATGAAGAATGGAAAAGCCCTCTTACATGACAGATTAGCAACAGAAATGTTAGAAATGATGGGTGAAGAAGGCAAGACTCCTTAGGGTACTCAATAGATCATGGAAAGAAAAATAATATCTCAAAATTGAAAAGTGGGAATCATAATACTGATATTTAAATAAGTAGACCCAAAGGAATGTAGAAATTATCTTGGGATAACACTGATGAGCAAAGCTATGAAAGTGTATGAACTAATACTAGAAAGAAGAGAAAAATTACAGAAAAAACGCTGCATGAAGCACTAAATTGGTTAAAAAAAGAGAGATTATAAGATCACATTGAAACAAAGCATCCAAAAGCCCAAAAGAGAAACAGCATGAATGACATTTATAGACACGGAGAAAGCTTTTGACAGAGTTAGAAAGGAAAAGATATGGAAAAGCTTGACAAACAGAGTAGTTGGAAAACTGCAAATGCCAGCAATAAAAAGCTTGCATAAGGATAATGTAAATTATGTGGTAACTAGAAATCTAGTCTGAAAGATTTCAAACAAATGAAGAACTAAAGTAATGGGAAATATCGAGTCCAACACTGTTCCTAATTTTCATGAACAAATAATACAGAAATAGGGAGTTAGAGTGAAATCTTTACATTTAGGGTACAGAGACATGGTACCAAATAAAATGCCGGAATGTGCATATGCAGATAACAGTGATAATAGTAGAAAATGGAAAAATTTAACTTATGGAGTGAAACACCTAAACAATATGATGTGACAATCAATTTTGAGAAAATCAAGATAATGAAAATAGAAGAAAAACAGAGATGGCAATAAAATTTGAGGGAAAAGAAATCACTTAAGTAAAACAGTCCTAGTATAGAAGAGTAATATTAGACAAAAGGGGCAGCAATGAGATAGACGTTACAGAATGAATTAACAGCACAAATAAACGTTTCTTTTCAACTATGGGATGCCTATTAAACAGAAAAGAAATATCGAAACAAAGATGAACGTCTTTAAAACAATTATAGTTGTGAGATGTGGAACATGAAAAATAGAGAGAAGAAGATTCAAGCAATGGCAAGAACAAAAGGAGTAACATTACCAGATAGATCTTAAATAAAACGATAAGAGAGGGCCTGAAAATAAACGTAATACAAGAGTACATAGAAGAGAAACAACAGTCATAGTAGAAAGACATGGTAAGAATGGGAAAATAAAGACAAGTAACATGATTTGTGAAGCAAAAATGGAATTGGAGAGGAGAAGAGGAAGGCCGAGGATCAAAACATTCTAAAGATAAGATTTAGTGGGACTGAAAGCTTGAACGAAGAGGCTGGTGATACCGATGTGACACCATGGCTCTAAATCCAGTTCATATTCTAAAAAATCATTGTTTTCTCTATTATACGTCCACTAGGGCATCCTGTTATTACCTCATTTTAATTTTATCACTTTACGTTCCTTAATTTTATTGACATGAACACAACATGTATTCAATAATTGTTTGCCCAACTAAATTATCTTCTTTAGATTACTTTATAAAACACTTAAGCGTTGCTTAATCATAGTCATGTTATATTTGTTTTAATACCGAAGAATTCAATATCTATTAAATAATTCAAACTTAATTTTAATGCTGAAAACCGCATTACATAAGCGAAGCTCTAATATTTCAGGTCAATCTTCAAAACTTGATAATAAAACAATTATATACGAAGTTGAAAATGACATCTTTCATAACCTCAAAAATTTACAAAAATGATACTATTAAACAATTTTGCGAAATGCAGCAGCAAATGAATGAATGAACAAAACAGAACAAAAATATAATTATTTTTAAAAGTTTGTTAAATGAAATAATTAATTGTCGTCAAGGCGTAAAGTTATCAAAGCCTAAAATTGGCTAGTGACTTTTGGAACAGTTTGTACTTGCGTACACCATTAGGAATTCTTAACATACAAACAGGCAATCAGGCAGCTGTGTTGAAATTTTAGAGAAAGGAGATGGAAATGAGAGTTTAAATTTCTGACAGATGTGGGGAAACCGTCCAAAACAATGGGGGTCGGAATACTCTTTTTTGCTATATAATTACGTTTTTATACGATATAATTGAAGTGACATCAATTAAAAAAGCAAATTTAATAAATCGCTGATATACTGATGGCTGGAACTATTTAAAAAGGCTAAATATACAATCCAGAAAGGAAATCTAATAGTTGTATCACATCAAATAGGTTGCAAACTACATGTTTTTAACTTTGGCTCTTTAACAATAAAATCTACCAAGTAACGATCGAAAACCATAATAAGAAATAATTATTTAAATATATATAATGACGAAATAAGCATATCATCAAATTAAAATAAATTGATTTTTCTAGCTGTTTAAAAACGATTCTAAATGTTGTATATTCTGTGACTTTCTGAAATATGGTAAATCAGATTTCATTTCTGTTTGTCTTTAGCACTTGTAGGGATGCTAAAATATTAACAACGATTTAAAAACATCAACAAACTTTCAAGGATAACGTTGAAACAAATCTAAGAAATTCTGAAAAAGGCAAGGTTGAAGAAACGCCAAGCTGGAACATTGATGAACTAATGAGAAATGCTCCCTTTATAAAATTGTTTAAAAAGCCTTCAACTAAATGTATTTAAATAGTTTAAGAATTTCGACATTACGTAAAACATCGATAATCCTTCTAAAATTTTGAAATCTCACTAATTAAAATTTGGGAGACACTCTAAAACTGGAAGTTTTTAGATTTTAAATTTGTCTGCAATCCAAAAACACTACAAAAATTAAAAGCCCTCGATAGCAAAATCCTGTAGTAAACAATTATCAAATATAAAAAAAGCGACACACAGACAATCGAAAAAACTCTAAGACCAAAATTGTATAAAGTCAACCTTCAGTATATCAGAATTGAGCAAGCAAAACTCCCGTGCCTTCCAATCCCCATTACAGTACATGTCACAATTATATACCTTCAATGGTGCAAGTCTTGGATGGCGAACCATCACCTAAATCAATTGTCACTATGTTTTGACTACAAATAATTTCAGATATTACGGATAATGGTAACTGTAAGGAATCTTCTATTCTGTAGTCTCTACCCACGGTTCCATTTGCTGGAATATACCATCATTCAGATTTTTTAACAGTTAAAACAGTTTGCTTCAATCAATTGTTTCAATTAATTTTCATATGCAAAGTTCTGGCCGCGATTGCAGATAGAATTGAATAGACAGAAAATAATAAAGCATCGATTCAGCCAAGCACACAGAAACTTACCGTTTGCACTCTCAGGAAAAGTCATTCTAGACTCTTGGCTGGCTGTTTTAAAAATTTATTCGTGAAACAAATGTCGATCGGGAAATAAACGGAATTCACTTACCTGTGGTTACTTCGATGGCGACTTGTGCCAATTCGTTATAAACTGGAGCGTTTGGTGTGTATAACTCTTTGGTTGTATCATCATTTGCATAGCGTATTTCTGCTTCTTGACACAAAAGGGAAAAGCAGCTCATTGCCACTAAAATAGCTTCCATATCGGTGCTCCAGAGATACAAATAAAACACTACCTCTAACTTTATGTGTGCCTGTTTGCAGATGTTGATCGAGTTAGACTGATTTAGATCTTTAAAATCTTTATGTTTCTGTAAATATGCTATCCGGCATAACATGATTTCTCGCAACCATTTTAAAACGTCGGTGTAATTAACGATTTGATGTTGGATTAATTTTTGCGATATGGAAAAAAGAACTTGTGAGCTGAAGTACAGGAAGAAACTGAAACAAAATAAGCTATGAGTAACGCGGTAATATACAAGTGCATTCTCGGAGGTTTACTGAATCAGCCCCGAGAGTGTGGAAATTTAATTATGTGCAACAAAGTTACGACAATTTACCTGACGTCGTAAAATGAGCTTATCTCGTTGCTCCAACCCTCGTTCCTCTCGATTTGATGCAAAACTAAGAGGGCATCCATAGCTTCCTGAGCTAAGTCTATCATGTTAGACTGGTGGACCAAAGAAACCAAACCATTAATTAGCTCGAGAGTTGAGCTTTGGATTTCGTGTGATGATTTCCCTTGATTCTACGGAATAAATGCAAAGTCAAATGAAAGCTAAAATAAATCCAGTCATTACTCACATTGAGCATCAACATTGGGTCGACGTGAATTAAACGAACCATCGTAAGAAGCAAATTCCTGTATCCAGGAAGTTCTTCGGTACGATCTTTGAATTTCGATTGGGAATCCTTTCCTTTTAGAGTCAAAGATTGGATCATACGAAGTGGTGTGTGTACTATATATCCTTGGGAAACTTTATTAAGCGTATCGGTGAACATGGCTCTTAATTCGGGCGCCCTAGAGTAGACCAAATCAATTTGGGGCCACCATTGGAGCCGTGGTTGTGTTATTATCCTATATAGAGATCTTACTAATACAAAATGGTAAATTGGAGGAGAGTTCAAATTTAGACAGACTTTTAACGCTTCATTATTATGCGGTTTTATTCGAAAACACGAAATAAAGCAGTCTATCATCAGATCCATGTCTTGCGCCAAATAGTTTTGGCCTCTAGAAAACGGTTTCACGGGATTGAATAGCAGAGCTTTCAAGTCATTTAAGACACTCTGCACCAAAGCAAAAGTGACATTGCTAGAGTCCAAAATATTTATGTAAGTAGAAGCTTTACATAGTTTAACGCAAGTCACAGCTCCTGCTTCAGTCAATTGTTTTCCGGAGCTGCTATGAGGGCTCACGCTCTTCTTCACAGAGTCAATAAACTGTTTCTTCTTGTTATGCCTGGGAGAACAAGGGGCTCCAGTGTCGGCATTGACAATTTCTTCCAGTACTTTGGGTGATAAAATAAGGAGCATTATTTGGAGTGGCCAAACTGTAGCTCGTCCCTTCTTGTTGTCAGCAAACGAATCAAGTATATCAAATAATTGTTCACAGCTTTTAGAGAGCTCTTCTTGGGGATTCTTTTGAAGTTCTGCAAACTCATACGGGTATGTCTCAATCCAGTTCCAAATTGCTTTTTCCAAAGAGTTCATCAAGACCAAGTGGGCACTTTTCTTAAGTAGCCGAAATTTTTGTATCGCTTCCAAAAGCAGCTTTATTAGCCTGCTAGCATCAACGTTGATGTGCTGAATCAGCTCAATGTCACTGTAATCAGGATTCTCATCTGGGCAAGATGCAAGTTCTTGCAATTTCGATGAAATCCTGCTGAAAACTGCATTAAAAAAGTTAACGCTCAGAGCAAACAGCACTTTGCTGGCCAAAATTTTTATTGCGTGAACGCTGGGATGGTCGCTAGACATGTCTAAAAAAGCGCAAATTTCTTTCAAGAGCGATTTTAAATTTTGATTTTCTTCCATAGTCAATGTGATGGAATCCTTTGGTTGAATGCTGAAACATTTTTCCAGCGTTTCCAAGATGATTATGATGCTGTCGTAGTAGTTCTTTTCCAGTTCGGCACCGTGTTGCCTCTGTGATCCGCATTGTCCCATTTGGTACTGAAAATAAGAGACAGTCATCTCACGTCTCTTGAGCTGGGAAGACATTTTGTTAGTATTCAGAATTCTTGTTAGTATTTAAATTTGTTTTAGTGGTCGTTTAAGTCCGCCTCGTAATTAGTTGCCATTCTGTGCTTCAGATACAATTTACACGTATTTTGTTTTTTAAATACGTTATTAATTTTCCCAGTCTGAGAATTGTTTAAACTTCTCAAAGTTTATTTAAGATTTGAACTCGAGATGTCTTGCATCACCAGCCGGAATTGAACAAACTGAACTACAGAGGCGGACTACACGTCAAACACAACAGTTTTACGCACAAAAATTGCACCCTACGTATTGTATTATATGTATCAGAAACATGGTAATTATTTATTTTTTTAGGAGCACCAGTTAAATCTAGCAGGCAGCGCAAATCACCAAAAACAAATAGTTTTAAAATGAGCTTCCTGTTCAATTATCCAACAAAAAACAAACCACCGTAAAAAATATTTAATGTAAATATTTTAGAGAAAATAAATGTTGCGACTAATTGTAATTGTTTATAGTTCACACTTTCTAGAGATGAAGTTTTCAATTGAATGCAATCAGTGGCCATCAAAATTCAAAGCTTGGAGGTTGAAAATTAACTTCATTTCATTTTAATTTATATAACATTGATACTTGTAAATTTGCATTATTGAATGTGCTTTCCACACAAAAATAAATCCTGCAGATGTGTAAAGTGGTCTCAAAGGTACCCGGCTTGATGAAGGTGACAAAAATAAAAACAATTTAGGAAAAAATCTCTTAAATTTTTAATGCAGCCTCCTTGCAGCTTGATTCTTACTTCCCCAAACTAATCAATAGTTTCAATGCAATATTTATAAAACTACCTGTTGAGTCTTACAAAACCACAGATAAAATAAGTTTGTGCGCCAATGGCTTCTGAGAAAAAATTGAGCATACGTAAACTTATGTCCACTTAATTATTTACAATTTGACTATTTCCTTTTTGGTTATATTTAAACTAGTCTACTTGACTGTTGAAAGGCAACAAAAAATAAATGATTCCATTCAAATATTTATTTCATTAACATATAACCAACTTTTCTCTCAACAAGAGAAATATGGTGTGTAATACACCCACAAATCTTAATGTTCGGGTTTACCAAGTGTTCACTTTACGTGAACAATTTACTTGAGTAAATCATTAGTTTTGTTCTATCTACATTTTCTATAATTGTATGCATATATATATATATATATATATATATA
>JAWQRO010000467.1:0-38433 GCA_033557835.1 Helochares maculicollis
AAAAAATATATATATATATATATATATATATATATATATATATATATATATATATATATATATATATGCAAGACGTTCTATTAACCTAAGGTTAGCTGCACTATTTATAAATTACTGAATAAATATAACTGAGCTGTTTGCGATTTGGAGAGAAGTGCACTATTGTGCTTGTTGCAATCGTAACATTAATGTTTACAATAATGGGTCTACTTTACTTCCTTAGTATTGTAGCTGCTCCAACAATAATTGTACAACTTTTTTCATTTAGCGATATCTTGAATTTTTCGGCTATAAATTTATTCGAAATCTTTATAAAGCCCAGTCTTGTTCGATATCTAAAAGGAGAGTTAGGGTACGAAATTCTTGTCACGTTCATAATACCCGCCAAGGGATTAGACCTTAGTGCCTATATTTGTTTTGATTTTGTTAAGTGTGGGCGATTTTCGCCGCTCCATCGTTCCCTTCTTTTGTTTCTACATTATTCACTATCCACGAAAATTCAACTGGCATAGAAAAATGAGTGCGGCTAAATTTAGCATTGTTATGCAAAATACTGTACTTCCATTATTCGCTTGTAAGTGATCCATTCGCATTGTATTTTCTCTTTTGTTACTGGAAGCTTCTCTTAGTAGTCTTGGAAAAAAAGGTATATCTAATTGGTTATTCCTATATTTCTTTATATTTATTTAGTTCCTAAAATTTCAGATGTTATTATTAAAAATATGCATCTAGAAATATTAAAATATGCTTTAACTGGCTGAAATATATTGTATAGAGTATGTAGTCTTACATCCAGCCTAAGTAAGTGCTAGCTTCTTACATATCTAAATATATTTTTATTAATGAAACTCAATAATCAAAGAAATTTACTTAAAAAGGTATCCAGTAATTTCGAACGATATGTATTTTATTGCACTTTATTTCTAGTTGATAAATTTAATCGGATTTACAATTTCAAAAATTCCAACGCATATCTCAGCGTATGTCAAACATACAGATTTTATAACAAAAATAGCAACAATTTTCGTGAATAACCACTATCTCGTGTCAATAATTACAAAGTTATTGAACAAATCGAGACAATTTTTACCGAAACATGAGTGATATAAGCAATAACAGTAAAGCTAATGCGATTATTCCAGGTTTATTCTCTCTGCGGGCCAGGATGAAAAATTCCCGCATACTTGTTTGTAGCTGACATTTTACAAAGTGCTTTAAAGGTTTGTAAAAGTAATTGCAATGCTGGTATGCAACATAATTTTTATGCCAGGAGATAAACCTTTACAAAGTGTAAACTAACATTCTGAGCCGTAAGTTAAAAGCCACCAAAATCAATTACTTATTGTAAAAATCTTCTGGAATAACAAAGTCCGCCGCAAATCGATAAGAAACTTATAATTAGATATCTGCCGGTCATAGAGAGAACTTTCAGCAAGTTAGTAACAATATGACAAAAAAGGCCTATTTACCCATTGTACCAGCAGCTTTACGATTAGTTCACTCGAGGAAAAAGTTTTCATGGTGATCATCTGTGAAACTTAAGGAATTCGGGTATAAAACGCAGATTATAAAAGCTTGCGTAAATACATAATTCTTTAATCCAACCTCATACCACACAAAAAATCACAAACGCGTTTTTCTCTTAGGGTTGCCAGACAAAAGTTCTATCGGAGATTATTTAAAAATCTTGTAGCCCTGTGAGAATGAGACCTTGCAAAAAATCTACAAATAAAAAAGATACTGAAGGAAAAATAAATAAATGACTGGTAAATTCCCAAAGCCCGTAGATCGAAATTTAGATTGGAGAAATAAGTTCGATTTTTTTTCGTCTGGTTAGAGTGAAAACTTGTTTACATTTAGATAGATAGGGCATCTCGACAAAACATAATACTTCAACGGAAATTATTTCATCTCGCATAGAACAGGCATGTAGGTAATTTATTCTCTTGACATTTTGGAGACGTTAGCAATCGTTTCGTAAACATACTCTTACTTTCCTAGTTGGTAGACTGGATATGTTTGTAATTAATGTGCTTCCTTTGGTTTGATGTTGATGAAATGAAAATGTCACTCTCTAAAGTGTAAATAATTCTCGCCAAAGTAATACCTTGCTTTATTTTCAAACAGTAAATAAAATATCAAAGCTAAATAAATTCAATTATTTTTTATGTGTTTCTGCTTATATCTATCTAAATTTAAATCGTTTTGTTTTGGAATTTTCAGCATGTATTAATTTCATGGCTAATTTCTTACTTGTTATTGCTGTGATAGATGTCAAGAGCTTAGCACTAATCATATAAAGTTATTCGTGTAAGACCTGTCACAATTAAAAATGCTTTTTACTTTACTAAGAAGGTAATGGAAAAATATTTCTTAAAACTTTTGTCTCGCATCTGGAGCTAGCTTAATTTTGGATGCGAATTCCTCAAATTATCCTGCAAATGAAGTACTTTCAATAGCATGCAACAGACCAGAAAATCTTATTCATATAATGAATATAAATTAAACACCGATATAATACAGGTAATGCTGGCGAATGACTATAATAAAATATAAGTAAATGGTAAACGGTGAACGGATTAAGCGTAACAGTATTAATATACTCATACTTATAATATTTTGAATTGATTTTACTGTATAAAATGAAATTCCGTTAGAAGCTGCCGAGAAGCAATTTTATTTTAAAAATGAATTAACGTGCTTATAGAATAATTGGCCGCTTAACCAGTTACTCGTGATGAAGCAATGGTTTCGCAGATTTTAAAACTTAAACGGTTGCTCATATCTTTAACAGAATAACATTTAAATTGTAAAACTATAATGGAATCTATTTTGAAACTTATTAAGATTGTGTTTTGCTACGTTTCGTACTTTAAGCAAAGCAAAAAAATTCAATACAAAAATTAATTCTTCAGTTAAAAAAATATCATGTTTAATCATAGATAATTTGTACTGAGACTGAGACTACTGTGTAGCAAACACTTTAAACTTCAAACGAATGATAAGTTTGCTTAAAAAAATTCCCTTTTATATTAGCTATACATATTTGATGTAATTATTCATAAACAAGTATATACAACATGTAAATTAATTTAAAGATACAAAATTATAAAAGCGCCTCTCACACTTTTCATAAGAAATTAAGAATATTACTGAAGTATATTAAAATTTATGTGGTCGTATACTGGGATACGTTATCCGTATGTTACAAAAAGACCGAATAAAATTTTCTGGTATTTCAAGTGAAGTAATCTTGTTGAACCTGATATGACTTGAAAAGAAAGAATGTCGATTAAAGTAATTCCTTTCCTAGAAAAATTGCTCTGAAACTTGAATCTTTCTCCCTAGAGGGATTTTAATTTGAGAGCTTATATAAAGCTTTGCAGTGTTAATGAGTACGGTTTTGAAATCTGCCAGTAGTTACTACTCGTTAAAAGCTATATATTTTCGATGCTTATTTTCAAATAAACGGTCATAAAGCACATAAATTAAAAATACATCAATTTTATCGTAGCGTTTAATAATTTTAGCAGCATAAAACATGTATAAATTTGATTGACTACTTTGTAGTGTTCATGGGAATGTGCTTGACAATTAAATATTTTAGCGCTTTTTTGAAAAATATATCTAAATAGAACTGTACCATTACAAAATTGGACAATAAATCTTTAATGTGCATTGGAAATTTAACTTTACGCAAATACAACTTTAATTTGCTATTTATGACTAATTAACGTGTTTTAAACTATTCAAAGTACTCTAAAAAACTAAGTAAAAAGTTCAAACAATTTAATATGTGATTGTTTTATCGGATGCCAATACGTGACTCGCTGATTTCAGGAAACAAATAATTTTGAATTGTTTACATATTTAATACCTGAACATAGATTAAATTGGTATTATATACTATCGAATATTGTAAGTTGTAAAAAATCGTTTTTAATGAGCAGCTGGCATAATCAACAACAATAAAATTGTAAACATTTCTTTATATATAATTCCCGTTTGAATCGTTATTTGTGGTATAGAGAATTTATTTAACCTTACTACAATATAGTTGATACCGATTTTTTAGCAGCAGAATAGTTGACAACTATTCGGAGCAAACATTTTGCTACAAATAACTTGACGAAGAAAAAGTATTATTAGGACTTAAAACCAGAATAAACAGCGTACTTATTCCACAATACAAGAGCACAGAACTGATTTGTAAGCTTTTTGTTTATTTTATATATTTTATGCGTAAATCATTAAACCATTTATACATCATTTATGTGTAGAAGCATTTAAACAGTTAAATCTCAAAACGGACATTAGCCGACGTCAGTACATATCAGTGAGTTTTCTTTGTGTACAAAATCAATGAGGGAAGTAGTTTTCGGGATATTTATATAAATGGCAAGTATAGTCTCTTTCAATCCAGTTTTTTAGCTTCGGTGTAGAGTATATATTATAACAAAAAAGCTATAAAATGTTAACTAGTTGTATTTATGTAAAATATTGATCGTTGCTGCTTTATAATTTACTATCGTCCCATACATTATTTGTCTTTGTGACGTTTCAGTTGCTTACTTTGAATTATATATATAGCAGCTCATAGGGAATAGATTAGTATAAATTGGTTCCTTAGTGTACAATTTTAGGATTAAAAATACAATATTTATTTTTATATTTCAGCTATAATTCATTTACACTTCCTTAGATTTTTACAAATATTGTTGCCTATCATTTCATTATTAATTGCTTACTTCTTTCTTAATACAACTGAACTTAATTTCAAACAGTTTATTGTTTGTTCGAATTAAAAACTAAACGAATAATTCTTTTCAAAAAAGTCTTTAAAAAATTGCATTTGTGTATATTACTATTGTATGTGGCGCAAAACAAAAACATTGCGATATATTTCCTGGGTTAATATTTAATATTCAGAATTTTTCGGCAAAATTCAATTTAAAAAAGTTTAACATTACATTTTATCACAAAATTTTCACTCGCATGGCTTAGTTTAGAGCGAGTTTATATACTCATAACATTTATTGTTCTAATTTTGCTAAGTAGCTGATACAAAATGCTTAAAGTAGTGTACACGAAGCATTGATAAAGCTACTATAAATTTGCAACAAATATTTCCACATATTTTTATACATAAACATACTTGCATATTGCTACGATTTTCCACTCTCGTTTCAAATCGCTAGTTATTGTCATTCAGATAGTTCTCTTTCTATGATCATTTGAGGTTGTATGTAGTTTAGGTTCTCTGCATTATAGTTGTAGAGGATGACTAAATGTAAATGTGCGAATAATTATAAAGCCCACTAGTTAGTCGCTAGATGTGGTGGACACGCTTGACCTGAACTCTATCCAGATTATTCTAAACCGTAGTACATATGTAGTGCAAATAAGATACCTAGTAGAATTAGGACGAGCTTACTATTGCAAGTTATCGCCCAGCAGATTGGATTTGGTAATTGAATTTACCAACAAATCTTCACAAAATTACAAAGTAATATATACAATATGATTTATTTCCTCGGTAAAAAGCAAACTATATTCCTGGACCGAAACCTTAACGTCCTTCATAATTCATTTTTAAATTTTTTATAATAGAGTTCGTGTCAGGGAAGCGAATCTTCACAAGATAAATCTTCGGTTACAGTAAAAACAGGAGACACACAAATAAATTTTTATCCCCCTTTTCATCTGGCCGCTCTTGTTGTATCAATTTCAAAAACTCTGAATTAAGACCACATTCAATAAGTAGATTATCAGTTCAGTAAATACGCAATACTGGTTTTTAAAACACGATAATTTAAGCGATACATTATGGCTCTTATGTTCGTGGTGTGTTTCACGGTTCTTTAATTCCAAATTGCTCCACAACTTGGAAAGTGAGATTTTTAGTTAAAGTTTGCTCTATAGTTTGGGAGTCCCGGTATCCCAGCTGCTGGTCTGTAGTATATATTTTATTCTCTTCCCACTCACCGGCTATTACAAGAGCAGAAATTCATTCATTCGCCACCTGGGGATGAACCTGCTAGGAGTTTCGAATTTCCCAGAGGTAAATACTAGAGTAATTTTAGCATCTATTCTTTTCCCAAATAAGTTTTCTTGTTCTTAAATAATCATTTGAAAGCAAAAAAACAGGTTCATAACAATGACAACACTAGTATTACTTAGTTTGTGCCAATTTTCAATAATTTTAAAGCAGTAATTCTTTAATCCGCAATTTTTCTTTCTTTCCATCTTCGTGACAAAATTAAGTTTCCGAACACCGGCTCTGTTACTAGCAGCTCTTTTTCATCGAAATGAACTTTCATCAATATTTTTAATCCCATTGAAAGACTGATAAGCTCTGTGATAAGATAATAAGATAATAAGTGCCAATGGAAATGAAACATTCACGGTTGATTGGTTTCAGAAAGATCCTTAAGCTTATTAATGTGAAAACTTTTTCTGTCCAATGTCTCAGAAAATTAAATGAAGCCGTTCAGACGGAAAGGAAACATAACGAAACGTTATCGTGTTACGCGGTTATTATCTGGGGTTATAGGTAATTAATTTGCTATAGGATTGAGTGCCACTGGAGTGATTGTTTACGGCAAATAAATTATTCGGTTGTTGTGTGAAACCTGCAGTTGCTTAAAATTTAAAAATGTTCTTTATCTATTATTAGAATTTGGATTTCTATTACAAGAGACCAGGAATCATCAATTTAAATTTACGTCGATGTTAATCGTTTTTACGATGCTACAAAACCATGCCGTCTCTACTAATTTATAATAATGGTGCGTGGTTTGAAGTATCTGGTTGTGAAGTTTAGAGACCTCCAGAAACGGCACTTTACAAGACCCCAAATTGAACCGTTTTTTCTTCAATATTTTAACACAGATGAATTTGTTTTTTAGAGCAAATTACTATACTTGTACATTTTCCTATAGATTCGATATTGTAACTTAAAATAAACTCAATACATAATTTTCAGCACATATCAATCAAATGCTTACCTGTGTATGGTTTCATAAAAATAAACGTTTGTTATCAATGAAGTTAAATTTCAATAGGAAGCCTCTAGAAATACTAAAAAGCAAATTGAAAATTGCGCAATGTGATGTTAAAAATAGATAAAATACACTGCCTTGTACAACTTCATTAACTTTATTTAAAATGCTAAACTATGGCTAAATCGTGTAACTTTACAAGATTTGTAGTTTATTTTTTAGACATGTAGATACTTGATTAAAACCTTAAATTCACTTTAAATCACGCTAAAATTATTTGAAAAATTTGACTTGAAATTTTTATACAAACTTAAAAAGTTAAGAACTACAAACGTGAAAAGTGAGATAAATAGACTAAACTTTGCTATTAAAAAACGGTACAGCTTAATGAGTTAACATGAATTGTAATTAGCATAAAGACATTTGATTGTTGCTCCCATATTTAGAAGCTGTCTTATAACAAATAAATTTTATATAAGAACATAATTTTTGAAGCTTTATGTATCTAATTAAACTACACGCTGAAGATACGTATATAATAAGTATACACAAACGTAGCACATTCAAATGTATCTATTATCAGTAGAATTATTTATTTAGATGATGTTCAAGTAATAGTTAACAAGACGTAAATTTTCAAACTTGTATATGATTAAAACAATTTTCGCTATGGCTATTGCTGATGATTTTTGATAGGAAACAAAGTTTGTAGTCTTGAAATTGTTATATTTTAAAAGAATCAGAAAGTACATATGACTGAAATATTTATGGAATATGATCTTAGCCATTTTGCATAAATGGGTCTAAATTTAATTGAATAAGCGTTTAATTTAGTCCTATAATGCACGAGCGGTGTTGAGTGTTTTGACATAGTATTTAAACTTTAAATAACTATATAAAAATTTAATAGTTTTAAATTACACAATGCAGGGCGTAAATTGTAATATCCAAAACGAGACGGAACATGACCAGGCAATGCTGTAACTGCAATGTTTCACATGTTAGATGGCATGTGACACCGTCTTGTGGAAACCAGATATTGGTCAGATGAAAGTCATCCGATTTCAGAATGAATTATTATGTCGGGACACCGAGCACCAGTATTATTCATTGCTTGCTCAGTCTCATTTTCAATAAATTATGATACTAAGATGCTCTCAGTCCAAGCCCGTAAGAAAGAGTGATACAAAAATTTGGCGATTATCGAAGCCATCAAGGTGTAAAAGTGCTTTATTGTTACTTACAATGATTTTGCTCAAATATCCAGATGTTAATATTCAATAATCCCATCAACAAACTCTCTCCGCTGTGCATTGTCATTAGGCTTCATCTATGTTAATTGAATTTTGTAAGCACGAAGACGCAGATCTTTTGGGAGTATACGGTGTATGGAGTTTATAATTTGCAACCCTTGCCCACGACGCCGAATTGATCTTCCAGAATTTTCATTCTCTCATACACTGCTTAGATATTAGCAACTGAATGACTTGTTTTTGAAGGACAAGCGTATTTATTATTCAACTGATCCAGTTTTCTTGAGTTATTCGATTACTCTCTTTACAGTTGACAAAGTAAAAATATTATTCCGACTATATTTTGTATCACATTTTTGAACTGCGGCTGCCAACCTTTCATTATTCTTGAGATATTGTTCAGTAATGAAAACACGTAGCGGCCCGAACCCTAAACCGTAAATTTTTCAGCTGTAAAGCTTATTGTTTTCAGATTTGTCAATAAATTATTGCAATAGTGATGACAAATTAAAACATTGCGTTAGCTTAGGGACATTTTATATATGTATAGTACTATTTTCATTCAGGATTTGAAAAAGATTAATCTATGAATAATTACATTTAAAAATTTAAAAAATATTTCATCAAATCTCAGATGGATGTATAGGCTGCACTCTTTTATGAGGTATCAACTTTGCTTAAACATAAGCTTAAAAACATTTATTTGCACTATTTGCAAAAGATGTGCCAATCTACTATAACACATTTTTTAAATTAAAAATTTCATTTCATTAAGTTGATGTTAATAAAAAAGAACGATTAAATGCATAATTTTTAATAATGTATTCACTCAGTGAGCTTAAAAATTACCCAACTAAACTTTTTCAACAATTATTAATAAATATTTAATAGCTGAATTTTATTTACACTTGCCATTAAGCTAATTAGTATTCAGGTAATTTTATTCAGTTGTTTACATTTTGCTGTGACACGTATTTTTATGCAGGTGTAAATTTGCATAATTTAATGCTCCTAAATTTCTGAATATCTCATTTTCCGTTAGTCTGTTTTTAAAGAAGGTACAGCAGCGATCAAGTGATAAATTGTTAATTATTTTTCCTGTCTATTGAGCACTCAGAAATATTCATACACCGGGTAGAACTGGTTGACTAAAACGAATTTAAGTGTTTTAATAATACTAGTTCTATAACTTGATTTATTGCTAACTTACTACTGGAAATGGGGTTTTACAAAAGCAGACTTTAGAATGTTTGAGATAGTGAGAAATTTCTTTTAAATTTTAAATTTCGATTGTGAATTGGTCATTACGTTTCCCAAAAGATTAACTTATGAGGCTCACATCTCCTATGAAAATTTACTGTGGATACGTAAAGATATCCTCATTTCTTGCAAGTATGAGCTAATGCCAATTAATAAGCAACACACTTCAGTAATTATGTTACCCAATGTATGAATACTAAAACGCTTCTAATGTAAAAATTGGTAAAATTATAAAAAGGCAGTTTCCGTTTCATAGAACTGAAATGTAATTATTTTGATACAAATTTAATTTGAGATACTAGGTCCCACCTGCTGGTTTTTGCAGCCATTTCTTTGAAACCAATCATTAGATTAACGAGTGGACTTTTTGCCTCCCTGCAACGTAGCTTTATTTTCTCATTTCAAGTCGCATTTTCCGCGCTGTAAATGGTTTTCTCTACAGTAGTAAATTCTTAATGCTATATGCTTTTATAAAAAGTCTACAGCACAAATAGCAGAGAAAAAATGTTTCATATACAGCATCATGAAAACCAAGTATTTTTACTACACTAGAAAATATTTCCTTTGCACCTTGACTAATCAATGCATTCAGTATGTCTCTTTATACTGTTTATTCTGTGTCATAATAGGAACTATTTGTCAATTATGTTATATTTTGTTACAAATAGAATTACCTCTTTGTTTCAACATTCGCATTCGAATTTGTGTTTCCGTATTTTCTGGATATAGGAAGCAGGAACAGTAATCACATTAAGCTTAGCATTTATTATGTAATTCCATTTCCAATAACATAATGGATCGGAATGCAAAGCTACTAATGCTTATATTAAACAGTTGAACAAGTTAAAAAGGCATATTTTCTCTTTCGTGTTAGTAGTAAAACATTTTATGCTAATATGATTACAAGAAACAATATTTTTAATTGGTATAACTTACATCAATTGAAAAAACAATCAACATTTCTCCAGATTTATTATTTCATTAGAGCTTCTAAGCAGAAGAAATGAAACCAGGCAGTAAAAATGTAATTATACAAAACCTGTTTATATACAACGTTGATGTTTTCATTAAATGTTTAGAATACTTATTACTATTATTTTATTCGAATAAGCGATTGTGATAAATTTCTATACTAAATATAGCCTGTATCTAAAAATATTAAATTTGTTTAAAGATGATAAAACAAACAGGTGAGAGACATTTACTAATTCATAATTATTTATGATTGTAAGAAGCAGTCTAGTATTACTGTTCTAGCATTCTGAGGCACAATATATTAAGGCAAAGTTTTTGCCTTTTTATAATTTATTTTAGTTTTACTTCGCAATATAAAAAAACTGATGGTACAAAAAATTATGTGTAGATTTTTCCAACATTTAACTCTAAAAGAACAATATACACAATTGGCGCTTATATATTGGGATTACCACTCCAACCTTTTTGTTCATGAATAATTCCTTTTAATAAAACATTTCAGTCTCGGCGAAAATACAGCATAAGCAACTGGAATTGGTTGCTAAGCAGATTACTCTTTTCTAATACTACATATAAATCTCTCTTTTTTACTTTGGCGGCTTGTTTGGTAAAGCAAAAACTTTGATGGCCTTGCTGTTCAAAGATCGTTGCTAAAATACTAACCAAGTGGATGTATGATTTTAATTTAAAAACATTTTTTCTTTTAAGCGATTAATTAAACTATCCCCGAAGAGGTCCAGCCTTGTAGAATGTAGTTCGCTAAACTAAACAATTTTTGTGCAAATGATTTGTGGAGTCGAAAATTACATGCTACAGGAATGTTAGGACGGTAAGGTGAAACTTTGCTAACAATTTTAGCAACAGTAATTATTGCACAAAAGCTTAAAATATGTAGTAATGAAATACTAGGTTTTAAGTTGCACCATAGATTAGTAGAAAAATCCTTTTACAAATGAATGGGATACAATGATAGCAAAATTTTAAGCGCAGGTTTTTAGCGGCCGCAATAGACTGTCCGTGCACAATAACGCTCTGAAGTTTATTGGATCAAAAGGTTGAAACGTATCGGAAAAATTATTTATTTTCCAATGGGATCAATAGAGTAACACAGTTCTGCTCTGTTACAATCATTCGAAAGTATGTGTACGTAAAGACATTTTGTCATTATTAACAAAAGTCGTATTTGGAGAGATCATCCAATAAACCGTTACTTGTATTAATTTTATACTTTTGTATTTATGAAAATATTTACTATTCTCTTAAATTACTTACAACAGCTTCAGTTATGCGCTGTGGCAATTTTAAAATATTGTTTGTATAAAAATTGTATAAGGGCTATTTTTTGTAGTTGAAATGGAATCAGATATAAAGTCAAATATGCCCGAGTCATACTATATCTTTGTTAGTCGATGCCATTGTCAGCAACTATTTACTTATGTTAACAACGAATAAAATTACGCCTACTATCAAATAAGAACAGTTTCCTCCGGTGAAATTAACACCTAAGTATAATAGCTGTAGATACTTATATAATTCAAACCTATACTAGGCGTCCTTTATCACAACGAGATAAGGCGACACGAAGTACTTATCCTTTCTGAATTTGACGCTTGGCGGCAATTATTAGGTAACTGGTCAAACACCGAGGCCTAAATAATAACCCGGTACGTCTACAGTGTAACAATACATCTTAATTCTGAATAGAAGTGCTACGTTTGTTAAAATTCCTGCGTGGAACTGGTAGTGATTTATCTTTCTTAGTAGAGGCATTTGCAATTTTGTGAAGACATCTTGTTTTCACGTACTTAATTAGTGAAAATACTTCGGATTTAATTCAAATTCATAACAAGCAAAAATTTGTAACGATGTCTTATACTTTTACATTAAAGTTCATTGTCGTACATTTAAACAGAAGACTGTATTAAGAGATTCGTTTAAGTTTCTGGGTATTTCGATTTGCTTTACTTGCTTTCTAAACCAATAATTGAGCTTAATTTCTAAGAGAAAAGCAAACTTCCTCCTGTCGATATGGGGAGAAGAAGAACTTTTAGCGTCTGTTTGAAGTAATCAACCTGAACTAATTTTAAAATTAACTTCAAATAGAATTAACACGTTAGTACAGCTTTGAACAAATAAAAGCGAAATACGGATATTCTTGCAACGAAAGATTAATTAAGCCAGTTAATTATATAATCTCCTACAGTAATAATACACCGAAATACCACACAATAGACAGCTTTTTTGTCGTGATAACACAACATTCTGCTTATGGAACAAAAATCAATCCATAAATAAACGATATTTACCGCAGCCTAAGCTATTTTTAAATGATGCTTATCGACCCATTTTGTCATGGTGAGTTTCCCCGGTATTTGATTCACACTTATTCTTCGATAAAAGATAGAGTTTTTGTAACGTCTGCACTTGTCATAGACGAGAATTATTAAATAGTTTTAGAGATCGCCAAAGGGTTTTAGGAATAGAGGATGTTTTACTTATCCGCCTCATTTTTAACGTTTGCGACAGCTGAATTTTTCCATTCCATGACTATAATACAGACACGGTCTATAGTAAGTTAAAGTGCATGGAAAAGGGAATGAGAACCGTCGTCGCGTTAAATAAACTGTCCGATATCACAACGCTTTGTCACTTCGGACAATAAAAGGCTGGCCAAATTTCATCTCTATGTGGAAAGTGAGAGAAACTCGCCTCTGAATTATTTTCCATTTTCCTAAACCAACAGAAATTGACGACTGGTACCTAACTAAATTTAATAACCTTCATTTTCTTAAGGTTTATAAATATTCCTAATTTTAACCATAACTTACTTCGAGAGCAATAAATCTTGAACGTCAAAGAAGTTTTGAAAATAGAATATTCCTCCTCGCCATGCCCATTTCTTGCTCTCCCCAAAAACTGTTTTCGCCAACAGCCGAATCGCAATAAATCAATTCAATTTAATGAACGTGTTCTAAATATGAAAACTTAGCGTTTATTTATTGACAAACGGGAGACACTTTAAATAACAATTAACTGCGCGGAAAGTTTAAATTGCTTGTCGGCAGTTTTATCTATTGAGTAAAGTAAAAGCTTTTATAGGGAGTTTTTGAATTTGTAAAATCCTGCCGAATAAAATCTGCTAGTCTAAAGGAATCAACCGTAAGTCCAGAAATGTCTTTAGATTTTTTCATGAGTTTCATTTCAAGTTAGATGGCGAAAAGATGCCAATGTGCTGCCGTCGAATCCCGACGTCGGTGACGCCGACGGACGCTTTTTTCAATTCTGCTATAATATCATCGTGCAATTCTCGACTATCTTGTAACTTTCATGGGAAAAACATGAAAGTCCCTAATACCTGACGCTCTGGGAATATATATCTGCATAAGCTTACTTGTAACTTTTGTATAACTCCAAATAAGTAATGAATAATTTTACCTGGGAGTTTACTTTTTGTGAAAAATGATTTATAGTGAAATTAATTTTTTGCTCCAAGTTTCTTTATAGATAAAAATGAGAATGCAAAGCGTTCATCAGCTACCAAGTTATATAATTAAAACAAAATAATTATTTTTATTCGATAATGGTTATTGTAAAATGATTTGTTTTATATACGGATTAATGATAAATATTACAAAGTTCTGTACGGCATGTTAAGGCACCATACACAGCTTTAGATTTATGAATTTATTTTATGTGCGCAATATCAGCTAAATTAGCTATTAGTGACTAATTATACCGAAAGAAATATTTCAGTTACTTTCTACAATGAAATTTTGATGACAAATTAGGTAATTTTACACATTGAAGTAAATCTACACTTTGATTGCAACTGCAGTTGCCCATATACTCTTTAGAATTGCTCTCAAGCTCATAAAAGTACGATAGTTTACGTGTTTGTGTCTTCTTTTAAACCACCTGCAGCTGCTATATTTACGATATTGTCTAATTCTATGGCTAATCGGATATCTTTCTATTCTCGTAAATTACAAAAGATATCAATAAAGATAGATAATACTCACTATACATAAATTGGGCTTTTAATGCATCCTACAAGTGCATAAGAAGAATAAATAATGACTTATTACAGACATAATAAAGTATTGATATTTCATTTATTAGATCCGGCAAAAAATTGGGGGTCAACTATGTAATTAACCCTGAGAAAAACCATGTATTTTAATTGTTTACTTAGTTATTGAGTTCTACTGCTCTTATTTTCTTTGACATTACTCATAGTTAACATGCTTAAACTACCTTAGTAGTAATAGTAGTGCTGAATCGATTGGTAGAAATTTACAAATGCTTGTCTGAAGTTATAGCTAATAGTAGAAAATATTAATTTCTCGATTATATGAGGGATCTCTTTTATATTTTGCAAACATTTTCAAGCAATACCATTTTACCTATAAACATGATGGTAATTGGAGATGAGAAATGGGTCACATACGTGCACATATTGTGCAAAAACAATCGTGACCAAAGCGTGTCCAGCCCAAAACGAACAGCCAAGAAGGTTTTTCTGTGCATTTTTTTGGTGGAATTATAAAAGAGTACATCTACAACGAGCTACTTCTATGTGTTTCCAAATTAAATTAGTTTCTCTTCTGCTAACAACGGACCGCTTGAAGATAGCGATTGTCCAGAAGCTAGCAGGATTGGCCACCATAAAAAATAGTGTTTTCCATCACAATTTTAAATCACTCGTCTATAGTGACATACCAAAATTTTCCGCAGCTATTTTGTAAAGCTTAGATGGATCTAAATTATAGTTAAGTCATTCCACCAAATGATGACTATTTTATTATGACAACACTTCCTTAGGGATATGAAATATGGAATCGAGAAATATTGTTAGTCACTTAGTTGAGTTTTTTTGTCAGTAGACACCAGGGATTCTATGAGCAAAGTATTACCTGCAAACTGGCAACAAATTATAAAACAAAACTATGCATATTTGAGGTAAATGAGGTAATCGAAATTATTTTGAATAAAGATTTAAAATAAAAATAAAAATAAGGTATTTAAATTTTTCCGAACTAAATATAACAAATGATGAAGAATATACCTTTCAAAGAGTCTTAAGTGTATTTTAAAAAATCACCAAGAGAAAATATGTTTAAATTATTGAAAGAGGTAAAATTCTTAAAAATCCATTTTTAAATTAAATAAATTTCTCTCGATAATCACAACCTTTTGATGTTAAAAAGTCAATACGCAAATAACTTCAGTAAGGAATACGTTTCTCACCCTTATGTCTCTCAACTTATTCAAAATAAAATGAAATAAATTGTGATGATTATTATTTATATCTTTAAAGCGCATAACACTATAGCTTACTTCAAGATAAGGATTTAGGTTTAATAACCTTAACCATAGTTTTTACAAACACACAGAATTCTTATTGCCTAACTAGATTATCAAGCTCAGTAACGATAATCTTCTTATGGCAAATTCCATTGCTTTGATCCGTTAATCGGTTTCTTGCTGAATATCTCCTAATTATGCATATTTAATTATAAGCCTGTTGTTTTGAAAATCTATTTTTAAATACATACAACAAAAGATTTCTTTTGGAGTGTTTATTTCAATATTTAGTTTTTTAAGTTATGCGAAGATTTTGTAAAATTGAGAGTTTTTACTTCACTTTTTATGTTGACATGAATTTCCAAAAGTTTTTTTATTTCCGGGTAAATAATTTATGGTTTCATGAGCCGATTGAAATTTAATCAAATGATTTATTCGTGAATTATAGTTTTTTGCCCACTTCATTTAGCAATTGTTTCTAGAGCTGGTATAAGAAAGTTTGTTGTTTATTACAGTTTACTAGAAATTATGGCTGGTTGTGATTAAGCGATTGCAATGTTATAAAAAGCAATTAATAATACGCAAATCTAAATGTACTGGAATAAACAATAGAGTATAATTGAGGTTGTAGCTGTTCGGCTCTAAGAATATTCTTTATATAATACACCATACGTCCTTAAAACACTAAAATAAAAAGTCTCAGATCAAACATTAAAGCATTTTAATGTTAATGTTAATTTTAATAGTCTTGCAAAGAAAATTTAAAAATGTATTATCATTCCTACAAGTTATATAAATGTTTTGTTTATGTAAAAGTGAAGTGCTTTTGACGATAATTTCTAATATACGACAGTATAAATAAAGTAGATATTTATGTAACAAATATGTATGAAAAAAGAATAGAACAGTAAATAAGCCCATAGTCTATGATAAAATGACGCAAAAACGAACTATATGTAGAATATTTGCATGTACTATTGTAAATATTACTTTGATGTTTATAAAATATACTAATGAAATTATTCAACTTCATGCTATAAATCGATTGGATGATTTATACACAGCAGCTATAGTTCCAGATTTTTGTTATTTTACGATCGTGGAATTTCATTGAGTGAGAACTTTGTAGCAAAGTCATCAGCGGCACAGCATTTTGATTCCTATACAGCATTTTTACATAGAACTTCGCGTCAAATTACACAAAAAAGTACTCGTAATTTGAATCCCGATTTCGAATCAATAAAAACTTTTATATCGCTACTTTCAACAAATTATGTTGATGACAAAGGAAATTTTTTATTGTTTTGCCCATTATCACCTTGGCTTTGAAATCGTTTTTTCATATCCATTAAAAACTTTAAAGGTGAATACTGAAATTAATCTAGCAAAAAACTTAAAAGGTCATACTTTCATTTATTTCTAATTTAACGTTATAAAAGTATGAACAAGAAAAAGTTTTAACCGAACTCTTTTGCCAAGCTTTAATAATAATTTATAAAATACTCATGACAAAAATTTTCTATACTTTAAGAATATTTATAGCGTAAGTTTGCTATTTTCATAAAAATAGTCACATTTAAATTCAAATATATCATTTATCGTGCCACAATTTTTTTAACAAAATTCTAATTACTCATGAATATACAAAAAAATTATTTGGAGGTAATTTGTCACATATCTTCGTAAATTTATAAATCTCATAACCATAATACAATTGTAAATATGAATTTTGAAGAACTAATTAGTAAATTTCTAATATTCATCAATTCATAATATAGCAGACAGGTATGCTTCCTATTATATTACAAATATCTATCTATACCTTGATATCGACTGCGGACTTTCGTTGCAATATAACATTAATCAAGCGTAAAGAGGTCGCAATGCCCTGCATCCTTCCGGTGTTTTCCGATTAAGCTACTAACTCACGCTAGGTTAGGGGTATTTCTATTAAAAATGAGTTACCTTGATTTATATTTAAGCATTATCTTAAGTAGGTTTTTGCATTTGCTAACACAAGTTGGGGCTTCTTATTACACATTAAATATATATATTTTTTTTCTTTAATGCGTTAATTCAACAGTTTCCTTGTTCCGATTAAAAAATTATCCTGACCGTTATATGATTCTAATTCAATTTTACAACTTTTTGGTCCATGGAGTTAGTAAGAAGCTCCATATTTTAATGAGGGTTCATATTTATATAAGACATAATAACCATTTTTGCTACAAATACAATCTACATTTAATTCAAAAAAGGTGTATTGAAGTAGCTTAATGCTCTTTCAGTTAAAAGATTTAAATATGATTAAAAATGACTAAATTGAAATTTTCATCTAAATTAATTCCGATATCTACAAATTAATATCTTTTAGCTATATTAGGGTTTGAACATGCAGAAGAACGTTAAAACGAGAGTTTTAATATACTTCAGTCAAAAGAACACTTTATTAAGTGAATAGCACGATGTTTAATTTCAGGTCTTTACAACTTTCTAAATAAATGCGTGTAATATTAAAAAAATGAAAGCCATATTCCAAATGATATACTATAAATAAATTGACCAATATAATTAATGTTTTTCGATGCAATATTTTAATATTATTTTTGTACATGCTTCCGGTTTTTATTAAAAAAGAAAAACCAAATAATAAGTCCTTCAGGAAGTAAGAAGGTGTATTGCCAAGACTGTATACTAAATGTATTTACATAACAAAATCTAGCTCTAATATTTTTGACGAATTACCAAATATGTGCAGGATTTTTAAATCTTACATGTTTATGGTAGAAATTGTTCCTTAATTTTTTGCCAATTCTGTCCGCTGCTTGCTTGGCTATCTATGTAAATTACACAATTCTTTTGTAATCCCACCAAACTGTTTGGGACTTTTTGAAAACTGTATGGTAATTTAATTAATATTTTTATATACGATGGTCGGCCAATAAGTCTTAACTTATCGAATAAAACCCCAGGTTTTTTGGTGAAAATTCATTTTATTTCTCAACAGTATTCTTTGAGCTTCGTCCAATGTTTCTCTAATTTTTTATATTTTCTAAAAATTAAGATTTGTCGAGATCGTAACAACTGGTATTCCTTTCAGAAGAGTAGGACAGATAAGAGAGCAATTTGTAACCCAATTCAGAAAATTTGCGATGACAACTATATATGCACCATTGGGATATCTTGGTGAGGAAACATTTCTTCTTGATCAAACGCGGTCATTCTATTTTCAAAGCATTATTCAATCAGTCCAACAAGTTGGCATAATATTCTCCAATGATCGTTCTTCCCATTTTGAAAGTAATCCACGTGGGTCATACCGCCTGCATCCTAAAAGACGATCGCCATGACTATTGGCTGACAAAGCCACCTTGGTCTTCTTTGGTGCCAATTTACACATAAAAAATCACTATTCTGACTAGTGCTGCTCTGTTGTCTTGTGGTGAAAACATGCTACGTTCACAGCTATGAAACGAAGCAAAAACTAGTCCATATTGCGGTTGAACAACGGTTGTCACACTATTGCGTTTGTCGCCGATTGTGAGCAAGCTCGCCACCCATCTTGCGGATAGCTTTCTCGTACTCAACTGATTATTAAAAATCGAAACCACTGAGCCATGTGAAGATATATAGCGTCCACAATTGCCGATAGCTTTAATTCCCGATCACCCAACACCGTATCCCGAATTTTTACAAGTATATCGGGTGAAGCGACCTCAACTGGGTAGTCCAGAATGTTCGGCATCTCTTGTGCTAGTGCGACCGCAACGCAATTCAGTAAGCTACTGTTTTACTATTGAAATTGATAGTGAAGACTCCCTATAGTATTTATCAAGTTTAGTCTTTATTATAAATTATGGTTGTTATCACAGAAAGTAATGTTTTATGAGCACAAAAACTTCACTTCTCTTTATTTTCTCAAAAATTTACTCGGTTGACTACTATCAGCGGCTGAGAAACAGAAACAGAGAACACAGCTTATTCAAAATTTTAAAAGAAGTCAATTAATAGATGTTAGTCGACAGGATCAGTGTTGCCCTTCCTTTTAAGAGGCACGAAATGCAAAAAGTCATAGACTTATTGACACACTTGTACAATCCACTTTTTCTCACTATTTATAATGTCTTTTAAAAGTTGCTTATTTTCATCGTACTTCAAAAGCACATCACAATTGCTTATGTGTTTTCACTGTTGGGATAACTTGCTTATAAGAAACTCATAACAAGGTTTTATGAATTGTCAAAATCTTTTAACACAAGAATGCATATAAGTGCTCTATGATTAAGGTGTCTACACCAGTTTACGATTGGTATGGTTACCACTTTATATGGGTATACACTAGCTAATGAATTCTTAGTTAAGTCAGGGCCAGTCTTTTACGGCGTACATTAACTTAAATAGACGAATAAATATAACGAACGATATGTTCTGCGAACCTACGTGAGCCTGGTGATGGCTAGACATCGTCTCCTAAGACGATAAAGCTAAAATGAAGAAGCCTAGTTTTATTTCTAGAGGAACCAGGATTAGTAGCGGAAACTTAAAGACCGATTTACCAAGGTGGCTACAGTACCACTAATTCTAACACGTTATATAAACATTGAGTCAAAAATATAGTCTCGTTTTGATCAGCCAATAACTTATTTAGTACAAATTGATCATTATTGAAGTACCATGTCATCCATATATGATGCTATCTGTCATTTTAAGTCCATAGAGTTGTACGGCACTATTCATCAAAACCTGTTTTTCTTTTATTCATTATATCTCTCCATTATACGTTTTAAATATTCGTTGTTCTGAGAATAAAAACTGTTCATTTTATGGATCAGCAATATAAAAATATTACTATTTGGAACGTTTATGGTTCAGATCATCTGAAATGTTTAAAAGTGATAGTGGACACAGTGAACTTTTCACAAGTAACGTAGAGTTGTCACTCTCATTTGCATAATTAGCTAAATTGTCTGCATAACATTCATGATAACTATCACTTATGCATATTAAATTTTGTAGAAGCAATTCGAGAAGATACATTTTTTTGATATACAGTTGATAAATATGACATATAAATATCGAATGAAACTTTTCGACCTACGAAGAATAAACATAACCAGAAGACCTTTTAATGCTGAAAGTAATAAAATGGTAGTAAATCTACTCAAAAATCTTTTCCACATTTAGAAATATTGTGATGCAAAGTATTCCTTTACTCTTTTGGCCCCCGTTTTCCACCCTCACTAGATATAAGAATTGGCACAGTAAAATGTAGTTTAACGCATTAATTAATACGGACTGAGATAAAATCTTACTATACCCGTTCTTGCCTATAAGATTATGATGAGACAATTTGTGCTCTATATCGATTCGCATGAGTGTCAAAATGGTTCCTGCATGAAATAAGTTAGTCTTAAAAAAAGCTTTTCCTTAATCAATCAAATTTTTCTTTCAACAAACCATTTGTATGCGTGCAAAATTTGATTGACTAATCAAATACATTTTTTGCGCTATTGTTTTTAACTCATATCTGAACCAAATATTAATCAAATTAGGAGCAAATGAAAAACAAACACGTCACGTGCAAATTTTCCCTTTCCAATTTACATTCCAAAGGAAAAGATCACTGATCGATAGCCCACCTAAAAAGTAAATACTTAACGACGGGAGTTAATTGATTTAATTAATAGATGGCGAAACTCAGTAATTTATTGGGCAATTAAAGATTCCGGCCGATAACATCTAATGAAGGCTTTTATTTACTTTCTGCTTATGTATATTTATAGATACAGAGGTCGTGTATCATTGTTAAATCCGAATAATGCCCCATCAAATAATTTTTTGTGTCTAGACAATTGGCGTTTTTTCTTTGTTTACCTGCATTTGATACTTGGAAGTCCTGACCAAGGTTCTACTATTTATAGTTTTTTTAATGGCTATATAAGAGCTCCGCCTAAAAATATCTAGCATTTATACGAACTAGTTGATTAACAAGCCAAATTTATTTATAAGAATCAAAAAGCTTTTAAAGCGTATAAACGATATCAGATATAAAAATCAATAGTCCTGCCATTTGCGATCAAGACATTTTTGTATTGTTAAGAATGATTTTCCTCTAATTCGTTGAAGAATGTTAAACAGATCAGGTTCTTTTCATCAATCATCACAGACTGTCTCATAATTTACATGCTGTACGGCTTGAAGTTGTAGGCGGATGGAACCAACCCTTTCTTTTGGAAGTCATGTTCTCCTTTCTATATACATATAAAACAGAGCTTCTCATTCCCTACTCACAACTTAAATAGAGCGCTATTAACCACCGGCATCGCGACTAAAGCTCCCTTTTCTCAAGCAATTGCTGCAATTGTTCAGATATACGGCAGACACTACTCTACAATAAGCCCAAGCTGACACTGGGCCTATCTTAAAGACATTGTGATTCCATTTTAGGGGTAATTTTCTCGATTATTGAAATTTACTGCCTCTTGATCTACAGTCATTGAGAGTATTGTTTAATCCATCAACATTTATTTAGTTAATATTAATTGATTTTGAGTACGATAAATGTGGTTTTTAGAGAAAAATACGGGCTTATGAAAAGAACAGAAATCGAGGAGCTCTAATTTATCTAATATATTTTCTCCAGTGGCTACAACAATTATTAACGTTCAATTGCAGCGAGCGAACTTCTAACCGAAGCGGCAGCAAAAATTATTAATTATTTCTAATAATAGCTAAAAATGACTTGATTAATCAACAACGACTTTCAATATCTCCCGACAGCAACATTCTTACGGAATTTCCCAACTTTTTTTAATTTACCTGTGAGAAAGAAATTTAATTCCCATTTGAATTTAGATTAAAACTGTCGAAGTTGGCTGCCCTGTTTACAGCTAGAGTTAGAGATCGTTTTTTCATCTTTGCCTTTCCTAATAACGAAAATTCCATGAATCCAGCCTGAAATCTTTTAATTTCAACGAAACTATTGGTGTTATTAATGTGCTACAAAAACTGCTCCGCTATAAGATCTGCAGTGGAAAAGTAATTTACATAAGTGTGATTTTTAAAAAATTAGTAGATCGTATTGTTCCGATTGTTTGATTGGAAGCCTACGCGCTTTAGCTTTTTCTGGGCAACCCTTTCTGTTCGAGAAAATTGAAATCATAAATGAAAATTGCCTTTTAGTGGACTGAAAGGCTTCTTAAATTTTCTAAAGAGTTTTTTTCTTGCCTTCAATCGACCTCGCTTTATACACGCTTTCAGCTTTAGATACGCATCTATTGAAGCTTACGTGACTATAGGTTTATAGGCAAAATGTACACAAAAAAGATATTTCTGTAATCAAGCTGTAACATAATTGTTCTTTAGGTTTTTCATACAATCAGAATTCTAAAGAAAATTCCGCTTTCCTCTAGCTAAATCACACAAAATTAATTAACGTGTTGTCGATGTTTACTTTTTCCCTTTAACATCCTTCTATATATTTTAAGTTCCTTTGTTTGTCCCAAATAAACTTTAAAATAATACTATTACATATTTGTGTTACTTTTGGTTCACTAAATATGATTTCAGTGAATTCTATATTAAATATAAAAGTAAGTTTATCATTATTATTTCCATTTCTGACGCTTTTTTGTGAAGAAACTTTTTCCTCAATATCTTTAAAAGCTGAAAATATTTTGTTATAATTATTAGCTACGAAGTGAAATTTTAATTTATAAAAATTACTAAAGATATAGTGAAAATTATTCGAAATCGTATATATGTAAGATAGAATTCTATACAATTTTAAATATTGAAATTAGCCTTTGCTAGAAACGTATAAACAAAAATTCTGGAAATATTTAGTAAAGTTATCGAGACATGTTTAAAATAGGAGATACAACACTCACATTAAAACAGGGCAAAAGTAAATACTTATATAATTAGTTTAATAACTACCGACAATAGAAAATTGTATCTCCTTCAAAGAGCGCTTAAGAAAGATTTAATGAATTTAATATCTACCTTACCCACTTCGTTCCAGTTGCACATTATGGCTTTTGCTGTAAATGTAGCAGGCAAGTAAAATTAATTCTGGTGTGTAATTTTCTGAAAAAAATTAATTTGACAATTAGATTCAAATTACAAAAAATTTTTCCGCAACCTTTCTTGCAAAAATATATATTTTTAATAAACCTAGATTATTGTTTTTTTTATCCATGATTAAAATGACAAAAAAAGGAATGTAACTTGCAAAATCGTAAACGTTCCATAACCCACTCGATGACAACTACTCCATGAAGGAAGAAGTCGTTATCGACAGTCTGAGACTGAAGTTTGTGATTTAAACCGCCATACATTGCTACTAATCAATAAATGAAAGGAGAATTCCATCAATTAATGCCAGGCAGTCAAAAGACGCTTTCTCTGAACACAGACATATTGAAGCATGCAAGGCCTTAGTCTGCTGAGATAAATCAAGCATTTAAATTGCGATGTATGCGATTATAAAAAAGCAATGTTTGAAAAAGGATAATAGTTACTTGATTTTAAACTGGCCGCGAAAGCACAACCGTTTACACATCAAAGGATGTAGTGTCGCATTGTTATACAACTTTTTAATGAAATTGTTTTGATTCACAGTAAAAGTATAATAGAAGTTTTATTTTTCATTATTTTTATTTCCAGATTGGACTTAAGCGCAAATATATAAAAATAATATTGATTGTTATGAATCGTAATGGCAAAGAGGTGTTAATCCCTATTATTTATTTTATGAACATTGTTATTATTTAAAATTATATTAACGCGATGAGCCAAAATTATTTCTTGTAGAGTTTCACAAATTTAATGTAATGAGGTTAAATCTACTTATTTGCTATTAAAATCTACTTACTTTTAATGTTTCATTAGCATTAAAAATGTAATGCATATTTTTGTTGTGTCCCAAAGTACTGTAGCCGACTTTTTTCGGTTTATCTTATGCACGTGAAGAGTATAGAAGAAGATTGCTATAATTGTTTCATCTATCTACTGTGCATGAAAATTCTCATAATTCCATTTCCAGTTTATTTATATAATCAGTTGTAAATTACTCACCTTTCAGAAATTTTATAACTATATATTATATTTTGTAAGGCTGCAATAAAATTTAAACTTGTATAATTGATCGTTACAAACGATCGAATGAGAACACAATTTTAATTTTGCTATCGTTCCAACATATTGGTTAATTTTGCACATTAAGAATATAATTAAATATTTCAGTCAAAACTTTTTTTTATTTTGAAGTTCTTGAGTAACATGACCATTTATTAAACTTGAGTGCTTCAAAAGTTCGCAGGGTGATACCTATGCTTCATTAGTTGAAACAAATGTATAACTGTATTAAGCGCATTCAGCACTAATATAAATGCGCTTACAATTTTAACTCGATATGTAATATCAGCTTTTGATTACAATCTATTGAAAGTAGATATGTCATAATTCCATTGAAAATTATTTCGATTTTCGTGCGATGATAAAATTGTTCATAAAAAATGTGCAAAGACTCTGGAAATAGAAAACGAACTGTTGGGTATTAATGAAATAAAGGGTTTTATTATCATAGTTTGAACTTTGAATATTATTTTATCTCAGATCATTAAAATATGCTACTTTTGATGAAAAAGTCAATGTTATACATGATATGGTTACGGATTGATGAAGCGTTACATTGATAAGGGCTTGAGTGTCTCTACTGAATGGGTATAACATCATTCGAGTAATCAATTAGTTCTGAAAAAGCTATAAACAAGCTGGATCTCACACTAAGTTAAAAAATCAATATTTGACTGAGATTTTCTCAACAATATTTGGTCAACTTTCACAAAACTAATTTTGTGTGTCTACTTGTAGCTATGAATGAGTATTGACTTTAGCAATAACTAGAGAGAATATAAATTTTTGAATGAAAAAACTCCTGACAAACGTTCTGTTTTGCAAAAGAAAAAACCGTCTATCACAATGGTCCTACTCTTTACTATGCCAGAGATGCTTTGAGGGGAAAATTGGAAAAATTAATGCATGAACTCTTCTAATATCCACTATATTCATTAGACTTGGTTCCCTTTAATCTGTTCCGCACACTCAAAAATTCTATGTAGAATAAAAGTATTTTTCATAGATATTTTTGTTTGTTGAAATATGTATATTTAAGCTATAAGAATGTATAAAATATTTTGTTACTTTGTTATATACGTTTAAATTTGTGTTAGGTAGCGAAAATGACGTTCAAATTCAGGATCTCTGGGAATATAAAGACCGAAAGAAGACACGAGTTTGATATGTCTTATACCTCTACAGCATTTGATTGGTTTCTTATTTGGGATAAAATTCAGTATTTTCTTCAAAAGCTAATTTAAACTTCCGAGCCCGTAGGTAGTATTCCATTTAATTCATGGTAACATATAGAAACAGAGTCCTTGTCAGGTTTAAAAGGAAACATTTGATATAAAAATAAATATCTGAAAAGATATGCTTAAATATAAGCTATAGATTGCGGAATGGTGGATTTCGTTTCCTTGAATATCTTAAAGTATTTCGCAGCTTCCTAATTGAAACTTTATATCTTTCTTTTCGCATATAGTACTCTAAGGCGACATATATTCTTATAGAGTTATATTTTAATATGTGTATCTTATATCGGACATTTTCCTATTTATGTTATATTCATTAGTAAAGTGTAAAACATTCACAAAGAATGTAAAAAATATTGCTAAGCTGCTCAATTAATTGATGATTAGTGTTCAAACTGACCGTCATCCCTTTAAAAGATAAAAATTCAGTTTTAGTCTCCGCTTAAGTGTCACCGATAAATTCCATACACAACGTGTTAAAAACAGATCTTTGATTTTGGAAAATACCACATTGTAGTATATATCGTAAATTTTAATGTGTCAGCTGGCTTTATTTGACTTACTTCATAAGATGTTGGTGAAATGAATTTTTTCTTTTTTATTGGAAAGTAAAATAGAGAATTGACATATGCAATGCCAATTTCATATGGATGGCTTTGATATATGTTCAATATAATAAATCAGCCGTTTTTAAACTCAATTATCTATTATGTTGCGAAGTTTCGCATACGGCAGCCAGTATTTAAAGTTAAAGTGAAAGCTTCGTGAGGAAAATAAAATTGTCAGAACAAAGTGTTTTATTACTCAACCAAATATTTTTCTTTAATTTTTTCACATTTTTGCATCTATTCTAGCCAATCCTTGAGATGATTATGTCCACGCATGCCACAAACCTCAGCCTTACCAGCTCTTTGATGGAAAACAACTGCGTATGGGTATTAATTTGACATTCTTTTCTTTTAAGTAATCATTTTTTTTACATTCTCAATATGCCTTAACAGTGCGTTTTTTTACTTTATAATACTAGTGGGTTGTAACTAAGCCGAATTGGGCAAAATTAAAACTCAATTCTAAATGTTTCTATAAAGTTAAATGTCTTTTACATCAAAATAATTTATATTTAAAATCTGTAACAACCTATGAAGTATGCATTGTGATTAACGACATCTTCAAGCGTTAGAAACTAACAGAATAAAAAACAATTGTAGCAAATTTTGAATGTACATGAATACTACTAGTTGATTGTTTGTCCCTTGATAATATACTGCGATTTAATTTGCTAAAGTTCAGTGGCTGCGAGTACATTTGTGTCAATTTAGCTTAATGCAATAGCAGCGTTCTATTGATCAAGAACTTTGAACTTTTTTGAAGTAATCTAACTATCGAATCATTTTAGGAAAATAATCTGGTTATTTAACACGTACTGCTTGGTTCAAGTCCACCATTTATTGTCAGCTGTGTTTAATGTTAAATTCGCTCGGTTTCAGCTTTTAATAGCTTATAATAGAAAACATTTTTTGATACAAATACAGTACAGTTAATATCGATTTGACTTTGCAGTTAATGGTGCTGGTTGCCTGGCTGTTTCGTTTTTCAGTCAAAGTCCGTTAGAAAAATGCTTTTGTACCTGTTTGTTTTATGGAAACTTAAGTCTTTGCCCCGCATTAAGATTTATTAGAAAGTTAATTTCCTATCTTCTGAACACCACCCAAGTTGGCCAAACCTATATAGAAAATTTCTAGCGACATGTAAATTTGATTCGAAATATATTGATTTGAACGTAATCTTTAGCCAAGGTGTCGAATGAGGGCATTTATTTGCTGTCTTCAAAGTTTCTCACTAGTTCTTCAATTTGATGATTTCCTACCTTAAACTACCTCTTTTGTTTCTTAATAGCTGATAGAATAGCACAGTAGCTTTCTAAATATTTTAAAAAATAGGTGAATTTGAAAAGTAAGAGGACAAGGTAGAAAGCTAATTATTATCCGTATCTGGTAGATATTTTATAAACAAAAACTTTGTCTGAAGTAACTAAAACCTGACTAGAATTCAACACCACAAATTTGTCAAATAGCTGAAACAAAACATTTTTTATGTTTTCCAAATTTTTACCACTAGGACACTGTACTTTCCAGTTTTATGAGAAATATAAACTGGTCAATTGATGATAGCTATTACGAACTTAGCTCTTGTTTTACTAAAAAGAAAATAAGTATTTGAAAATAAAATTTATATCTAATTATAGTTTATATGGCTACATACCGATCCGATGTGGTCTTACTGATACTGTAACCTTAGCTAGTTTCTACATATTTGCAAGAAAGTACAAATATGACAAAGATATTAGTCAGCTTACTGAGATATTGAAAAAATGTCAAAAAAGCTATTCAGGTTTCATTCTTTCAGGATACGAAATGGTTTAAAACATTTACAAATATCAAAAAGTTACGCAAATTAAAATTAAAATTTTACAACCCTCGTTTCTCGCATTGTACTTTATATTGACATACCACTCACTTCAAAACATTTCTTCCTGAGTATTTCAATTCCTTTTTTCAGGCTTTATACTTAGCGTTCAGTTAATCAATGTCTTCTGTAGAAAATTATCATATAATATACTGTAGGCCCAACAAAGTAAAAAAGTAATTACTCTAAATTGTTTAACCATGAACATTTAATTACGAATCCTATTACAAATAAAAAACGAACATTAAACTAGTTTGTCATGATCTTATAAAAAATGTCGTTATACTCTCTAAGTTGACCATATTTCAATGATGATAACAGCTTTTACTTTCCGTTTACGTGTTAGCGATAAATTCCGAATACAACATGTTGAAAACAGATCTCTGGTATTAGGAAACTCTAACAAATATATCATAAATTTAAATGTGTCAGCTGGCTTTACTTTGCTTACGACGTTCATAAAATAGTTATTGAAATACATTTTTTCCTTTTTTAGTGGAAAGTAGAACATTTGACAAAGATGCGCTATAATAACCCTACATGGATCGGTTAAAGAATAATAAATCCGCATATTTTAATATCTATCATCTATGGTGCTGCGAAATATATTATAAAAACTGTTGATCAATCTGAACGCTAACATGTTCCGTGCAAAGCAGAGGTAAATTTTTTAGATAAAAGAACTGGCTTTTATTTCCAAAATATTTCCCTTGATAATTCGTATGCTTTTGAATCCACTCCAACTAATTAAAAGGAGACTTTTCCTTTTTCAAATGCAACATCTCCTTCAAATAATCACTTATTTTCCATGTCCTTTAAAGGAAGTCATTGTTATGAAGAATACGCATTTTGGTATAATTTACTCAATTATTCGATAAACAAATTATTGAATATCATTTTGTTATAAATGTTATTTGTTTCTGCAATAGTGTAGTTGCGACATATATGATAGAATTGACGAAACAATTGGTAAAATATTTGCTGCATGCTAATGATGTACGCTTGTTTTATAGAAAATAAATTGCAAATTGCTCATTTCATATTAATAATACTTATTCATGTGAAAAATTTCTGTTATTTTAGTTATACGTTATAACAAGCAAAGGAACTTCAAAAGAATTTATATTGTTATTTGAAACTACAAAATGTGCTCATTATTGTCAAGAGTTTTTATCATAAATTAAATTGACTTTCATTGAAAAGCTGCTTTAAGCATCTCTTGTTTATTGCGTTCGTTGTATTGTTTTTAAAGTTAACATTACTCGCGTAAGGAGCAATGTATTTGGAAACTGATAGATTAATAATAAGTAGCACATGTCAACTCTGGGGCTGTTACTCAATATTTTATATGGGTGATTTTTTTTATTTTCTAGGTAAATCTGATAAAATTTTCTCTCACTTGTCAGAAAAAAAGATAATTATAGTGATTCAAACCTTGCAAATAAAATATAGTTTTTCGGTCAAAATTAATCAAAACTGTCGTTTTTAGTAATGAAAGATATTATTATAAAACTGAAAAAGGGTATTTTTTTACTTTAACTAATGTTTGTAAAGATATATAGCCTCTCCAAAGTCTTAAACTTGAATACTTTACCGGGTGATGTTGCAAAATTGTAAACGACAAACATCTTGCACACCATTAAAAAATCCTATAAGCTAGCTTGGGAACAAAACTGTAAATTATTATCACCTGGAGGACATATCTGATAGCAAAGTAGGGTCGAGTCGGGTTCGACGATAGCTGTGTCGCGTCGATACTATTACCGCAAAGTAATATAAAAAGGGCTGAACAAAAGCCCATTTATTTCTTGTACATGGCATGTTGAATACTAGAGCAGGTTGAAAAGCCCAAGAGTTTGCATTGTTTTGTTTGAAGTCTTTTAAGTACTTTCTTTGCTTGTTTCGAAATAGAACTTCTTAATAACAACATTTAGTAAAAAACAAATCTTATTCAATGCGAAACTCTTACATAATTGGATTTTTATTGTTATATTAGTTCATCGTATAAATAAATGTGGGTTGGTTAAAGACCTAAATTTAAATATTCACCTATCTTTATTAAGCTTTGATTAACAAAATGTTTTTCTATCAGTCAGATAAAACAATAAGTTTTTACGACACCGACTTATTTTGTTGAAGTGTATTTAGCCTGAAATTGTGGTATTACTGTTGATATTGATTAATAAGTTTTGCATCAGGAAAACTAATTCGGTTTTGTTTTAGGTTTAGTTAATCCCAGATTAAAATAACAAGCTTCCATTGGTATGAAGCACTTAGATGTTTACAACGTTAATCCATCACACTTCATCCTTCTTTTAATTTAAATTGAAACCATTTTCAAACTAAACATTCTGTTTTACGAAGATAAACTTGTTTAGCAAGGAGTTTCACGAAATATCAGATTATTGTGGGAGGGAGGGCAGAACGGTTCAATACACTTCAAGATGGTATATTAATTTCTGTTAAGTTTGGCGATTAATTTGGCAGAAGCTACAACGCCTAAGGCTATGGAAATTATTTCAAAAATATCTCTCATGTTATCGTGTAAGCAAATTTTAAAATCTGTACAATTTTTATAACATTGTTCATGAGTACATAAGCGCCTTCTTAAAATAAGCTTGATATTATGAATGAGTAATCACAAAATTATTTCGTTTCTATTTCGTACTGAGGTCATTACAAAGCAAATTATGTACTGTAAACAAGAATCAAATAGCTTTAGCATAATATTTAGCCTATTATGCTGCGTATTTGCTTCATAAAAGTCTACTTTCATAATTGATTAGGTAAATAATGTTTACATAATTATAGTGAGATACTAATAAAACTATGTTGAAAGCAAGTTTCAACTGTCTTCCTGAGTTTTCACTGACCATGGTCAGGTCAGATGTATGCATCTAATTTCTATGATCACAGCCATTGTGTAGATTTTGTCAAAAATGCAGCCGAAGCACTTTCAACTGCTTCAAGTTTTGCAATAATTTCAAGTACATGATTTTCTATTTTATGAACTGGGCCATTGTTGCAATAATAAATGTCAACAATTATAAGCAATGTATAGACATATATGAATACTGACTTCTACAATTTACTCAAATTTTGAGAAAATTGGTAGATCTACTATTTTAAAAGCAACATCCTGATTGATTTTAAGTGTTGTTATTTCGGCGCATGTATAGTGCATGTGAGCGAAATAGTCTTACAAACATCACTGTCAATTGCAAAATCTATTAAATAATGCAATGTCATAATACTATATGCAATGTAAATAATTAACATATTATTATAATATTATATATATATATATATATATATATATATATATATATATATAAGTTTTGTTCAATTTTCACATATTAACATTTGCTAAGAACTATTTTTGGTTATTTACCGCTTAAATTGCTAATATTTCTTGTCTAATATTGTTTTTCCAATTTTTATTATTTCGGTTTCATTTTTGTTAATTTCATCGTATTCTCACTGGTGTTCTATTCCTTCCCAAGCATCGTATTGGTAAGCTAAAATTAGGACTGTTACATTTTTAATACTGCAATTTAGATGAACATATTGATGCAAACAGAAACGCCGAATTAGTGATTTAAGAGCTGTACGTATTATTTATCAGCCTTGATAGTTATATTTAAATGTATCAAAATAAAATACAAAAATGTTTTTATGGCTAAAGATTCTAAAAGATAAATATAATTTAGATGTAATTTTATTTTCAATTTAAAAACATATTTTATAGTGAAATTTTTAAAAGAAAAAAAATGGCTACATCTAATTATCATTTCGATTAGCTTTTCGTTCAACAACGTTAAAATTTCAAACTGGCAAGTAGAAAGTGAGTTGGATAAAAATTTTATACTTTTTATTACAATGCTTCCCGTTTCGTGAATTTCTCGACGTAGCGCTCAATTAAGTACGGAAGGAATTCAAATAATTTATTTCACAAGGCAAACTCTGACATTTGCTTTGTCTGGACTTTTTGTAATATGTATGTAGCTATTATAATTACTTTTACAGCATTTTTAAGTGATTTGAAACTATAGTAAAGATACCACGTTATTAATCAAATAATTTTAAATCTATGGATTTTATATGTTTTTTATATGTTTATATGTTTTATATGTAAAACAGAGAAAATTTTCATAAAAGCTGCCGGTTTAGTTGCATGTAGTTTATAACTTCTCCTATCTGCTACAAGTATACAATTATTTAAGTAGATATTAAAATTGTTATTAAGCATGCTTACAAACATATTGATTTTTAATATATAATATATAACATGAAATTGTTTATTTTACGCTGGAAATTTCATCTTTTACCTATTAAATACTAGCAAACATTGAAAATATAACTGTTCATGTGTGTTACCTACATAGTGTAAAATTTAGAGCGCAACATTTGACATTGTAGTTATTACACCTGTTACTTAAATTAGATGCTAAAACAAACCAAGTTAATCATTTCCAGGAAATGTCAAGTAAAAATGCAAAATGTAATTAAATATACCTATAAAATTAATCAAAAACCATAATTTTTTATCCGGAAGATAGAGCTGTCGCCCTAAAAACAAATTAAATTACCTTTAATTTGTCAACGGTAAAAATTGCGATACCTAAATTGGCATTTTTAATTCGTTTTGCTTAATTAAATAAGCCTAACAACACTTTCAAATTTATTGGTGCGACAGTTTACGTACAATTTAGGTAAATTAACAAATCGAACAATGGTGCTACTGACATTAAAGTTTGGTAGACAAATATTACAGCGACTTTTCAGCGATTTCAGTAATTTGTTCTTTTTCCTCCAACACAAAATGTGCAAATTAGAAACGCTTGTTTCAAGTAACCACCAGAGCAGGAAAATATAAGCGCGAACTCCTGCAATGGTTACTTTTCTTTTGGAACATTAAAACTTTAAAATTACAAAATTACACTTCAGACGAGAGTTTATCACTAAAGTTTTTCTAAGATTATAAAGATTACGCAAGTGTTGGTGTTTTAAATTAAATTTATTCGATCGATCAGCACTTAAAAACTATGTATCGGAAAAATAAAACAAACTTTAGTTGCAAAACTATCTTTGCTCGAGACTAATGCAAGTTTTACAGCTTAAAAACGATGCTATATTAAAAACATAATCAAAATTGAACTGCTTTTCCTAGATCATCTTAAAAACGCATGGAATGATAAAAGAAGATAAGTTTTCTTTGATCGGAGCTTCCTAAATCAAATAATGACTTGCAATTTCACGACTAACCTCAACAAAGGAAAATCGAGGGTCTTTGTCCGAAATATTACGCTTCCCTGCTCTTTCAAAAAGATTAATGCTCATATTTGTCTTGCTATTTTACTACCGTATACTAAATATATATGCGATGCATCATGAATTATTGCATTTTGTAAACTGCATGGATATCGTTGCTGCATTTATTTGCGGTCGAAAAAACTACAGTTTTTAATAGCTATCAACCACTATGAATAATGCACTTTTTTACTTATATGGCTGGTGTATTTCAGTCAAATGTTTTTGTTGAATAATGCTTAGAAATAAAAGACTTGAATGCTAGACTATCAAATATTTCAGATTTAACTGGGTACTCCACAAATTACTGCCACTGCGGGCTAATGTTATACAAAGCAGCACAAACAAAAGTTACAAATACTGTGCAAATGAATTTGAATTAAAAAAATTTGAAATTTGATGATGTAATCTGGTGTATGTTTTATGTATTTATCCAAAACAGCCGCACAAATTCGTATTGTTAGTGAAAATAACTTTTTTCCATTTGATTACTAATATTTGAAGGTATGTAATTGAAATATGGAGACACGATATAAGTACTTTATTTCAATTTATTGTTAGATATTTGAATTGTAAGCCTAAGTTTTACATTTAGTTGATTTTTTATTCTCTATAACTGAGCTGTACACGAATCTTTTACTTACGTAAACTACTTCAATTTACTGTAATTATTACACGCAGAAAGCATGGGAGAAGATTTATGAAAATAGCTGCTTATTTTGGGAAAGGCGAGCTATTTATTTGATTTACTTTTGGTTCTAGGATTGATGACGCCCCTCTCGGACTATTTTTAGCATCTAAACCGCTTACTAACGTCCTCTCTAAACATAACTGACTAATAGAAATTCCGTTGAAATTATAACCCGCAAAAACGATACTAAATGTGCTTGATAGAAATCAAAGTGTCAACGATTACACATAAAATAAAATACACTAAGGCTTTGTTAAAATTTATCTGAGGACCCCAATACCCAATACGCTTACATAGCCAAAACTGTTACTCAATAAACATAAATGCTAACTAGACTTTTAGAACAATTTCAAGAATGAAAACTTAGGCTTTAATATCAATCTGAGGTAGACGGCCGGAATTCATTCCTATAATTAATGAGAAAGAACACTTTGCTTCAGGTGCAAACTCAAATTTCAAACTAAGTGCTTGTCTGGTAATATTTATTCGTTGCTTATAAGAGAAATATTTTACCCTTAAAGAACATCCCTTGCTTGCTTTAAAGAAAGTTGAAACTTATAACTCATTTTCAGCAAATTAACGAAAAGGATTGCAATTCAAAATGACCATTTAACAATTGAGAGTTATGGAATTAAAATTAATACAAAAGCTGCAGTTTATATTTTCTATATCGTTTATTCGGCGTACAGTTAGTATTTAGTTCATTGAATTTGTGCAACAGCAATGAACTGGCAATTGAACTTGATGTAGCAAACTCCTACGTAATGTAAGTTAGTGGATAATCGTTTTAAATTAATGGGTCAAAGATTTTCAGTCGATAAATCGGTGTGCTTTTCTGTAGCAGAATAGGAAAACGGCTGAGTTAAATTCAATAGAAAATTGTTCTGTTCCAGTTCAAAAAATTAAATCGAAGTTCCTCTTTTTCTACCTGCTTATAATATAAAACTCCTTAATTCAGAGATATTTCCTCTGCAGTTCTATAACGATAGAAATTAATTCTAGTGGTTGCACTTCATCATAGATCCCTTTACGCGGCGGTGCAGAAAATGTACACATTTTCTGTTTCATGCAGCATCATTACTAGAAAATGAAAATTTTGTTTCACAACTTATTTAAAATTTCATTTGGCGAAGAAGCGGACTTTCACTTGAATAATTTAAAGTTTACAATAGATTCCAAATTTCACTTCGAAATTAAAATTAAATAAATTTTACAGTCAGGCTTAATTCAATTAATTTACTTTTTGTCATTTCAAGCTAAGATGGATGTTCTCTAATTACTAAAAACAAGCACTCAGATTACGTTTATGTCGTTCCAAGCTACTAGTTTTTATTCTCCTCTTCTGTTTTTGTGTTCATGTTACAAAGGTGCAAAATGAAACAAAAGTGACTGCATGGATTTACAGGTCTCTAATTTTTCTTTAGTTTGGTTAGCAAACCAATATTGTTGACTTTTTGTGACCATTTGTCTCGGGTATTTATTCATTTCTATTCACTTCGCATATCGATTTATGTTCGTCTGGACGACGGATTATGATGAATGTTTGAAATAATATAGAAATTTGCTTATGTCTCTTTCAGAGCTGTAAGGAATTTTCTGGGGAATTTGCTTTTAAATTTGTAGACGACAAAAGAGGAAAAATATTTTTCTGCAATCAATCAACAGTTAGTGGGAAGTGTTGCAATATTGAGCTGACACTTATGAAAAATTTCAACGTTAAGGAGTAAAGAACTAGACGTCGAGATTTACTTTGCCATTCTGCACAAAATATTATGCTGTTGCTATGCTTGGATTGACTATGGAGTATTACAATGTTTGAAATAAATCTAGAGGCTGCGTTTGCCGCTAAGCATTACATTTGCTCTTACATTACATACATGCATGCATGGTTAATATTTGAGCACAATGTTGTATCTCTTTTACTGCCTTTTTGTTTCGTTTGTGAAATCATTACGGCAAGATAAATAGCACAATATAGTGTGCTTGAAATTTTTTTTTGCTTGGAAATTTGGTAATGTAAGCTTTTCAAATGTGTAATGGAGTAAGTTATAAGCCGCATGCAAGGGTTTTAGATATTTTAATTGTGTTGAAGAGATCCTGACCGTCCTTCAGTATCTTGAAATGGTGAAAACGTTGAAACAATCCGTCAACGACTCTCAGGGATGGATTGTCACTTCTCATTCTCTATATTCACCTGATCTTGCTCAACGCAACATTTTAAAAATGAACAAGAATCTATGATGAAAACGTTTTGATGACATAAAGGCAGTGAAAGCAGCTTTGCAAAGGACATCAGACGATATCAAAGATAAACAATTCAGAGATGTTTTAAAATCATACTAGACAAGTGCATCCTATCTAATGAAGAGAATTTCAAAGATGATTTAAAGAATTTTGTAAATAATTGAATTTAGAAATTGTAAATCTCACATTATAAGTCAAACGGCATGTTAATAAAAAATTATTTGACATAATCAGAAGACGTAGGAATGGTAATTTGAGCTTTGATTAGTTTCAAAATTCGTTAACAAAATAATTAGTACTTTATCCAGAGATCCGAATAGAGATAATTTCATAATAGTCATGCAAAAATTATTATATTTTAATTTTAGTTTTGCTGGATTTAAATAAGGTTTACATAAATCTAATGCAAATGTTTAATATTAGTTTTGTTAGATGAGTAAAAGGAAAGTGTGATGATGTAGTCAGGGTTAGGCATGATTTTGAAAAATATTTCTTAATTCAGTATCATGCATCACACAAGCTATACTTTATTAGTAATATGAAAATGTTGTGATCCCATTTTATAAGCAGAAAATTCTTGCTCTCTAACAATTAGTGGCTCCAGGTCAAACTAAAAGGTTTTGTTTATATAACTTATATTATCTTCTTTAAGGTACTTTTATTTTTTGCATACAAAGATTGCGATTGTGAGAAGTAAAAAATAATTAAGAAGCATAGTTTTTTCTAACCTAAAACTGCACTTAAGTGATATAGCTGAGCGACGTGGTGAATCTAAATTTCTTTTTGCTGATACGTGCTAATAACTTTATTTCTTAAAATGTTTGCTTCTTAGTGAAAAATATAATCAATAAAAATATATTAATTTCCCATTATTACTTAACCAATCAAATACGGATTGAATATGTTACGAAAAACCATAAAAGATATACAGAAATCTATATTCTCCAATAAAAATTCCGTGTGCCCTCGTTATAGAAGCAGTAACGCGATACAAAGCCCGTTTTCAACATACCGTTAACTGATTACAGGAAAGAAATCACTTGCGAATGATCGCGAAATGCAATTCTAAGATGAAAGAACGCGTGCTGGTGTTCAAAATCTTCCCTTAATTCACTGCTATTGCTTGACAATGTCGCAATAATTCAGACAATTCTTTTCCATTACATTCGCTTCGATATATTTCATTGACCGAATCTTTATATTGCTAATGCTAAATGTACATTTATTTTGAAATAAGAGGTCAATGAATACAGATTTTGTGTAATATTAACAGTGTAGACCTCAATATGAGTAGAATTTACTACAAAATTCTTGCCATATGTTCTGCTGTTGTATATCTGAAAAATCTAATGCTATACATATTGATTTTTATATGCCACTAGTTCTGGAAAAATACTTAACTTATTTATCGCATATAATTATAATTTATTTGTATTATTTATACTATCACGAATCAAATACACAATAAACTTGAATAGGTTTGGTTTTACTCGAAAATATTAGTTTGCTTTTTATCCTATCCCTTTAGGATAAAAAGCAAACTAATATTTTCG
>JAWQRO010000468.1:0-38429 GCA_033557835.1 Helochares maculicollis
GCCAACTTCAGTAATTAACATACTACAAACCAACAAATTTAAAATAATTGAAGCCCTTTATGAACACACTAAAAAAATTAATTTAATGATATGACTCCACCTATTCCACCTACTGTTCCAAGAATCGGTTTGTATAACTATTGTAGGGCTATATGGGCTATGATCCCGAAGAAGCCTGACAAAAAAAGAAAATGCCTGACCACTGGAACAAAGTTAGCATAATCCTAATCCACAAGAAAGGTAGCAAAGAAGATATCAAAAATTACCACCCCATAAGTCTCCCACCAGCAGTGTATAAAATTCTCACAAAGATAATCAACAACCGGATTCAATCTACACTAATTTCTGCCCAACCAAGAGAACAAGCTGGATTCCGAAAGGGCTTCAGCACAATGGATCACATCTTAACAATCAAAGAAGTGATCAGCAAAGCCAAAGAATACACATTACCACTGTCATAAGCATTCATTGACTTCGAGAAAACATTCGACTCGGACAGAACAAGGTGTAGACAAACCATATATACAATTACTGAATAACATCAACAAAGAGGCTAAAGTGTGTTAAGCTCCATAAAGAAACTAGGGTATTCTCTGCACGCAGAGGAGTAAGACAGGGAGATTCAATATCCCCCAGTCTATTCACAGTCACTCTAGAACATGCGTTCAGAAGGTTAAACTGGGACAATTACGGATTGTGTATAAACGGAGAACGCCTCAACAACCTTCGCTTGCCGACGACAAAGTCCTGATAGCAAATGTCCCCGCCAATCTCCAAATAATACTAAACGAACTAGCTTTGGTTAGTCGGGAAGTAGGTCTAAAGATGAACCTCTCTAAGATGAAGGTGATGCTCAACGACTTCACAAATAAAACACACATTACCATAGAGGATACCACCTTAGAAACAGTTGACGAATGCATATATCTCGGTCAACTGATAAATATATCAGGATCCCTACTTCTAGAAATCAATAGAGGAATTAAACTTGCATGGATAGCATTTGGACGAAACTCTATAATATTCAAGTCCAAAATGCCTTCCACTTAAAGAGCAGAACATTAGACCAACATATCCTTCCAGTCCTAACTTACGGTTGCGAGACCTGGACTCTTAATGCAACTCTTACAAATAAGTTAGCCACTACCCAAAGTTCAATGGAAAGATCAATGTTAGGCATTACAAAGAGAGATCGAATAAGAAACACATGGATTAGAGATAAGACCAAAGTAACAGACATAATCCAAAGAGTCATATCCCTGAAATGGCAATGGGCGGGACACATAGCAAGAAGGACAGACAATAGATAGACAACAAAAATAATAGAATGGTATCCCAGGGGTTTTAAGAGACCCAGAAAACGCCCCAAAGACAGATGGGACCGAGACATCAGAAGACTTGCAGGAACAACCTGGTTCAGGCTAGCCGGAGACCGCAATAAATGGAAGTTGATGGAGCAAGAATACACACGGCAAGTGGTAGGGATAACTACGTAAAAATATACTAAGACATCCCGTCTTCAGAAGAAGTAGAAGCACGCAAACAACATTGTGTAAAAATAAAATAATAACTAAATAATTAATTAAGGAGGCCTCACCTTGAAATACAGGTTGATATGGCTGATAATGATGATGATGATACATATATATGATAGAAATTGACTGTAGTCCATCGTATTTAAGTAGCCAACGAATTTTAACGATTAAGAATGTCGACAATTAAGTTATTGTTTAGTTTGCGATGTATGATGTAACCACCCTTCTTGCGGAGGTAATATAAAGCGATATTCTTTCGAGGTCAGGTTCGATCTCCAGTTCAAAAAACAACGCGCTCGAATAGAATTTTACTTAAATGGTTGTTAATGTTTTTTTTTCTGTCTTTATTTCATTAGGAAAGTTTTGTGTTCGTGAAATAATTTTATCTCGTGATTATGACGGATCTAACGCTTTATTGTGATTGTGATGCCGGTATTTTTATTGAGATAAAGGTGACAGTTTGCGATGTATGATATAATCGTCTTTCTTGCGGCGGAAGATAGTAATACAAAGCGATCGTTTTTCGAGGTCACGTTCTGTATTAAATGAAAAAAACGCGGAGCTATAAAATTTGACTTCGATGGTTGTTTATCGTTTTATCGGACGGGGATTACTTTGAAGGGGATGAAATTGATTTAGAAGAATAAATAAAGAATTTACATTTCATAAACAAATTCACCTTACTTGTTAATCATAGTAGAGTATATTTTGGTAATAGAATTTTTAAAAGCTTGCACATTGATCCCTGGATCCAGACCGTATCAAAGGCTTTTGATTTGCCTATTACCTGCATTTGAAACGTTCCAATACACAACAACAGCATTCACTGAACACAAAATGCAAATGCTCAAAACTTTTCACTTTACCTATTATTACCTTGCTGATGAATTACTTAAGCTTGAAGCGTTTTAGAATGATGCATAATTGGCACCAGCTTAATATTTCAGTTTATTTAAGGAAATCTTAAATTTACTTATGTATAATTTAAAAGGTTGCGGTTGAAATTTAAATTCAACTGTCTCGTTTTGAAAGCATCTGAATTAAGTTTGTCTATTTTTGGCGTGCCGCCAGTGTGTGCGTGGATGTCTGTGTATGTAAACGCCCCTCAACTGGCATTATTTATTAACTATTTAGTACAATCATTTAAACAGACTTTGCTTTAGACAGAAGACTATACCATTATCTACCCTGATAATAAGATGTATCGCAAAATATTTAGATAACATATTTAGTAGACAAACATTAGAATCCCTAAGAGTCATTTTAGATTAAAGACGAAAGTGTTGCTTTCATATTTGTCTTTAAAACATATGAAGCATGAAACTTTTACCCTGGTTGATATCACTGTTCTATTTGTGAGAGATGAGGTTTTTTCTACATCTTGATGATATATGAGTTAGGTGAGCTCAGGCCAGGTGACGTCAGGTAGACATATCTTAGCTAACAACTTTTTGTAATATGCCCAATTTGTGTAATACAATCTTCTTATAACTCAGTGTCTGATTCCAAAATATAAATTTCATTTATACATATCTATCTATTGAATCAATTGTAATTTGTATATCTTTTAGTAGTACATGAATCTTTTTAGTTACTAATTAATTCTTGTCGGTGTCAAAATCTACAGCAGGCGAGCTTTAGATCATTGTTCTTTTTTGTATTAGTTGGCTGACATACCTCTGATATTTTTGTATGAGAATAAAAAGTCTTATTTTTTCAATAATCTTCATTAAGTTTTCGGGTCGATAACAGAGGGCGTTGCTACTAACCTAATTTATATTATCTATATAGCTATATAGATACAAACATAATCAAATCATATAAATTAAACATGGTTGGTGTTGTTTCGTGATAGAAATTTACTTAAGATTGATGTTTTCCACCTCAAATTTCTTAGTTGGAAACAAATTTCGGAACGTTTATTACTGCTACCCGTACCCGTGGAGCAAAACTCAGAAAACAAGGCTCTAGAGCGAATTAACAATACAATTATAATAACCATTATGCTCTGTAAGTACGTACGTAACTACCCATACGCATCTGCAATAAGTACCTCTGTAGAAACTAGGCATGGAGTAGAAACTAGTTTCTTCATTGAGTAGAAAGAAGTGTGTAAACTTTTATGCGGCAACTATAAAAGCCTCTTGAGGTATTGTGTCGTCTCTCTTACATAATAGAGACTCCTTAAGCAACCCATAATTAAGTGTTTAAAAAGGTGTTAATGCTATTCGGTACATATAATAGATTTATTTAAAATTGAAAGAAGAGACGCGCGTTATATTTGATAACTGTAACGGATTAACATTCAAATCGAGTCGATTTTTTCGGCCAGTTCAATGCATCCGATCATCAAGACTCAGCTGTCCCTGAAGGAAGGAAAGCCTGATTAAGTTGCATTTCGTCGGTGGGTGCATTAATCCCGTCGACTCTATAAGGAAAACGCTTACGCGAGCTGGGCCATTTTTTAAATTGCTCGTTTAAAATAAATTGCGAAAAGTAAAGCAAGAAGAGTAAAGTTGAGTTGGTAAAAGTAAATATCCACGGAAAGGCGAAATGGTTCAGATGCAGGTGCCAATTAGGCCTGGCTCCTCTCTCTGCGCTACTTCGCCTGTCTTTCCAACTAATTATGTTCCTCTAATTTATTTAAATGAATACAGTACACGAAAGGCTGAGGAGACGTCTGCAGGTTCTGATACTAAAAAGATATTAAAATTAATTGTGAGCAAGTCTTGCGCAGTTGGCTACCACCCATAAAATTGGAAATCACCGCCACAACGCAACACCAGCCATCAACAGCGATTTCCTCATAAAGATTTTTATCTAACAACTTAAAAATTAGCACCTGGTTTTTATCGGTTTCAATAAAAGCAGGAAATCATGGAGTACCATTGTACGAGAACGGATCTACTAAAACCGAGCTAATTTTCTATGGCGAAAACGAACGGTACGCCCCTTCCGCAGAACGGGTCTCATTAATCAGTCGTGAGGACTTGTTGGGTGTCGTGTTCTAAAAATGCTGAAAAAAATGATCTAGAAATTAAATGATAAAAAAGACTTAATTCGACATTGTTCCTCTTTTGTGCTGGGCATGTAATTTAGCGTTACCAAAATGGGTGTAATTTGATTTAAATTATAGGTTGAGGCAATTGCCTCGCTGCTATAGCCTGGCATTCTGAGGCTGCAGCTACTTATTTGAAGCCAAATATTAATTTCTGTTTGGGATTCTTGGAATACAAACACCTGAAGATGGTGTTGTCTCCTCGCGAAGCAACATTCATAATAAATAAGCATTGAACAATGGACACAGTTATAGTTTGATGTAGCCTTGTTTGGTTAAAATATTATTAGGTGGTCCAATAAGTTTTGCGGTTCAATTAAAAAAAAAACACAATTTTATGGTTTGAACTGCACTTTATTGTTCAGTATAGTCCCCCTGAACATTAATACACTTGTTTTAATGAGATTTCAATTTGTGAATTCCATCCCTGAATCTGGAATGGCTACAAAATACGCTTCCACATCTGTTATGACCTTATCATTTGATGAAACACGCTTTTCCATGCATGAATTTTGCTAGGTCTGGAAACAGATGAAAGTCGAAAGGGGCCAAATCTGGTGGATACGGTGAATTTTTCTTTTTCTGCAAACCTAGTCTTTTTTCACAATGTTTTGGTCAAAATTTTACTTACACTGCCCCATGAGATGCCTACTGTAGGGCTTTATGAACGACCTATAAGGAGTACAAATAAGTTTCCGCCGTTTTTTATAAAAAATTGAATATTTATTGTAACAGAACGGTAGTTTAAGTTTATTCAAAGTATTGTTCATCACTAGCAACCACTTTTTCCCATCTCTTAGGCAGCATTCGGATTCCACATCTGAAGAATTCCTTATCTTTTGAGGCTATCCACGTATCAACCCATTTTTTGGTATCTTTATACGTTGTGAACCGCTGCTCCGACAGAGCATGTGCCATTGACCGGAACAGAGAATAGTCGGATGGCTCTATGTCTGGTGAATACTGTGGGTGGGGTAACACTTCCCAATCAAGCGTTTTCAAATAGTTTTTCACCGGAACCGCTACATGCGGACGAGCATTATCATGGAGTAGAATTATTTTGTCGTGTCTAGGATAGTATTGAGGGCGTTTCTCCTTTAGAGCAGGGCTCAATCTCATCAATTGTGTTTGGTAGAGAGTTCCAGTGATTGTTTCGCTCGGATTAAGCAACTCGTAATACACCACACCCAGCTGATCCCTCCATATACACAGCATGAGTTTTTTCCGTGAATATTCGGTTTTGCTGTGGATGTTGACGCGTGGTCAGGTTTTCCCCATGATTTTCTTCTTTTTGGGTTGTCGTAATGTATCAATTTATCATCCCCGGTGACGATTCGATGTAAAAAAAACCCTTTTTTATGCCTGGCTAGCAGCATTTCACTCATGCATAATCGGCGTTCAATATCTCTTGGCTTCAATTCGTATAGAATCCAGATTCCTTGTTTATGAATCATTCCTAATGATTTTAAACGATGTGAAAGTGCTTGCTGAGTGACTTCTAATGTGAGGGCAAGTTCCTTTTGTGTTTGAGACGAATCTTCCTCCAATAATTCTTCCAATTCTGCATCTTCGTAAATTTTAGGCCTTCCACTGCAGTCTTTGTCTTCTACATCAAAATCACCGTTTTTAAACTTTTGAAATCACTTACGACACGTTCTCTCAGTCAAAGCAGCTTCATTATATGCTTCTACGAGCAATCGATGCGCCTCAGCTGCATATTTTTTTAAATTAAAGAAATAAATTAAAAGTTCCCGCAAATGACGTTTATTTGGTTCAAATTTAGACATTTTCAGCTCAAGAAAATTACATTTTACTAGCACGGAGTCACTAATATAGTAAGGTTATATTATTTTAGAACGAACAGACTAATTTTTAAGCCGGTTATCATCTGCAAATTCTAACAAAAGCCGCGCCCCGCTACACCATCCTTAAAACGGCGGAAACTTATTTGTACTGCTAATATATGTACCGGTTACTATAAATCATATTGCATAATTTTTCAGGGATATAATCGGTGGTATTATGATACTGCCTGAAAAGTGGAAATAGGTGATTGAAAATAATAGGCAATACATTTATAGCTAAAATTATTTTGGCGAGTAAATACTAGGTTAGTTGAAAAGTTCGCGTAGCGGGGATAAAAAAGGGCAAAACAAAAAAAAATACCTTTAGTCTTCATTGTATTCTCCCATAACTTCAATACATCTTCTCCAACAATTTTCCAATTCAGTTATACCATCTCTAAAATGGTCTTCTGGAAGCTCGTCAAAATATTGGTTCACAGTCGTTATTACTTCTTGATTTGAGAAAAAACGCTTTCCATGGAGAAATTTTATAAAATTTGGAAATTGATCGAAGTCCAAAGGGGCTAGAGCGGGAGAGTAAGGTGGATGTTCGATCAATTCATACCGTAAATCGTTTAATTTGGTCATTGTTTGAACACATTTGTGTGCTGGCGCTTTATTTTGGTGGAAAAGGATTTTTTTTCTTCTTCAAGCCAGGTCTCTTTACTTTAATTTTTGTATTTAACTTATCCAACAGCTTTGAATGATACTCTCCTACTATGGTTTTACTGGTTTGCAGATAATCGATCAACAAAATGCCCTTTGCATACCAGAAAATAGATGCCATAACCTTTTTGGATGATTTTGACCATTATGGTTGTTTTGGGGCTGAACAACCAGGCTCAGTCCACTCTGAGGTTTGTTTTCGCAGCTTGGGATAATAGTGGTACACCCAGGCTTCTTACATAGTGACGAAACGACGTAAAAAATCTTTTTTATTTTTTCGTAAAAGCTCCAAATGTTCCTTAGCAAGATTCACTCGAAGTCCTTTTTGATCACAATTTAAGAAATGCGGCACCCATCGTGCACAAAGCTTTCTGAGGCCTAGCACATCTTTCAAAATATGAAGTACTCGCTCAGTTGAGATATTCATGGTCTCAGAAATCTCACTCAAGGTTAACTTTCTGTCATTCATAACCATATCATGAATGGCATCAAGCATTTCTTCAGTGGTCACACTTTTTGGACGTCCTGAACGAGGATCATCTTCTAGGATTGTGCGACCACGTTTAAATTCTAATGCCCACTTAGAGACCATTGTTTTAGATGGAGCAGCATCCCCTAACACATTCACCATTTCAGTATAAATTTCCATCGCCTTCAAACCCTTTTTCACTAAAAATTTTATTACTTCACGATGTTCAATTTTTTCCATGATTAAATCATGTTGACACGTCTAACATCAAAGCGTCATAAAAACACACTGACAAGTCATAACGCGTTGAAATTTGCAGATGCGTTCATTAGAAGCATGTGACCTTGAATGCAGTCGAAATTGTAGCTCTATCAACGAATTAAAGTCTTCGCTCCGCGAACTTTTCAACTAGCCTAGTATAGTAGTAAAGGCAGCTCTTAACTTCGCAAACAACTGTACCGCTGGGACAGCCTTCGCTCTCAATTAAAAGTCAAGCTAAGCCCCTGTATCGAAGTACGAAGAAGCAGTGCCTCGCTTCGCTTGGTACAGCCAATTAAGAGTGTCAATGTCCATTTTAACCCCAAGAAAAACATTGTGAATTTTGATTACTTAACACAGCTGACTCGGATTAATATCGCATTTTACAGTACAGGCCACGAATATGAACACTAATATTTCAAATCGTGAGTTGCATCTCAACGTACTCGATTCTTGCTGCACTGTTAATGTCCTATTAAATTTTTAACCTCTTAGGAATGGAACTACAGCCTCCTGCCGGCATGCGATTGATGGCCGAAATGAACTCAGGAGACCCACAAACATGAAAATTCGTAAAATATAGAGGTCGCAGTTTTTTATGACAGCAATACCTTTCGATACTTTGTATGTAAAACATTTTGCTTCGAAGCGCCAAAGTAATAAAACAAAGATCGAGAGACATTAACACTAACTTTGGAGCCGATTTAGGTTGCAATATATTTGGTCCTTCGAGCTGACTTACGCCACAATACATGTATTTGGTCCTTCGAGCCGACTTATGCCACAATATATGTATTTGGCCCTTCGGGCCGACTTAGGTAACACTAGTTGGTCCTTCGAGCCGACTTTGGTAACATTAATTGGTCCTTTGAGCCGACTTAGGTCTCGCTAAATTTTGCGCTTCGAGCTGACTTACGCAACAATATCTATATTTGGTCCTTCGAGTCAACTTATGTAACACTATGTGTTCCTTCGAGCCGGGTTAGGTACACTATTTGCTCCTTCGAGCCGACTTAGGTAACACTATGTGGTCCTTCGAGCCGACATAGATAACATTATTTGGTCCTTCGAGCCGATATAGGTAACACTATTTGGTCCTTCGAGCTGCCTTAGATAACACTATTTGGTTCTTCGAGCCGACTTAGGTAACACTATTTGGTCCCTCGAGCCGACTTAGATAACACTATTTGGTCCTTCGAGCCGACTTAGTTCGCATTAAACTTGATCCTTCAAGCTGACTTACGCCACAATATATGTATTTGGTCCTTCGAGCCGACTTAGATAACACTATGTGGTCCTTCGAGCCGACTTAGTTCGCAATAAATTTGGTCCTTCAAGCTGACTTACGCCACAATACATGTATTTGGTCCTTCGAGCAGACTTAGATAACACTATGTGGTCCTTCGAGCCGACTTAGGAAACATTATTTGGTCCTTCGAGCCGACATAGATAACATTATTTGGTCCTTCGAGCCGACTTAGGTAACACTATTTAGCTCTTCGAGCCGACTTAGGTAACACTATTTGGTCTTTCGAGCCGACTTATGCCACAATATATGTATTTGGTCCTTCGCGCCGACTTAGGTAACACTATTTAGCTCTTTGAGCCGACTTAGGTAACACTATTTGGTTTTTCGAGACGACTTATGCCACAATATATGTATTTGGTCCTTTGAGCCGACTAAGGTCGCGCTAAATTTGGTCCTTCGAGCTGACTTACTCCACAATACATGTATTTGGTCCTTCGAACCGACTTAGGTAACATTAATTGGTCCTTCGAGTTGACTTATGTCGCAGTGTTTGGTCCTTCGAGCCGCATCAAAACAAACGCAGACATGAATCGTAAGAATTGTAAACTAATTCAAAAGCCTTAAGATGGGCAGATCGCCATACAATCCTTTTACTAAAGGAAATATTATATAGAAACAGAAAGGCAACAATCGATAATACGAAAAAAGGTTGTGTAGGCAAGGCTGCTGCGGGCATTGTGTGAGGCATGTCAGCAAAAACTATAATTGAAGACGATCCGCGCTATGTTTGAAGCCTAAATCATACCATTATTCAGCGGTGTGTGGTTCTATTGTGACTTTATCAGTAAATCGTTCTTTCCCACACTAATCTACTATTCGCGATGCCCCAGTCGATTAGCGATGCATTTTCCAAATATTTTAAAATGGTATATCGATTTGAAATTCGAGGAAACTGGGTTAAGAGAACTAATGGTACGTTTATGCTTTGTGTTTTTCGTTTTAAATCGCATGTTGGCTCGCTATTTGGAAAGTTTCGGGTGTATAAATTGCAAGTTTTTGAGTGATTTGGGTTGCTTCGCTCGATGTTCGTTGTCGCTATGAATCGAACGGATTAATCTACCCAATTCAAACTCTTTTAATTGCCCTGCCTTGATTTGATCTGACTTATTCGGTCCAGAACCGGAATGACGTGACCTGTCCTAAACGGACCAGACCTCATCCTTAACTCTCGAACTCACAAATTTTTCCACCGATATATTTCCACTTTCGACCTACTCTAATCGCTGACTAGAAAACGTAGAGAAATTTACATCTATGCGTTTATGCTAAGCGGAGAAAGTATTGCAATGCAAGCATCGCGGCTTATTATAATTGACTGCATTTTCAGGAGCCGCTGCCTTGCATCTCAGCAACTATCGCGGCTGGTTTCGCCCGAGTTTTCGAAAATTTCGCGAGGTCTAGGCACGCACTGACAACATGCAACACTGTAACTCATTAGGTTAAACGAAAGGGCGGGTTTATTTGTAAATCCCGTTTAAGGGTCCGTTCGCATTGGGACGGCGCACAAAAAATGAATTCCTTTGTTGGCGCAAGATTAATGAAAATTTTGATTAAACGAATAGACATACGCCATTAAGTTCGCATGCAGACAAACACAAAATGAAAAATCGTTACCGCCGAGAAATATCGGCATAAAAACCGGGTTGGCCGCTTCTTAGAAAACTGCACGCTAACGATAGATGGGGACGATGGAGATGGGGGTTTTATATATCAAAAAGGACATTCTTTCTGACAACTAATTGCAAATCGATGTACGCAACTCCTTAATCCCCCGTAATTACTCTTAGTAGTTGTATTTTGGCCAAGGCTGAGCCTAAGTTCACTCTAACGATTTCTTCTCTTCTCTGTTTCAGAATATCGATACGAGACGGCTTATGCGTGCGAGGGAAAAACGCTGAAAATCGAATGTAGAGATGGCGAATTAATTAAATTAATTCGAGCGAATTACGGCCGATATTCTATCACAATATGTAACGACCACGGAAACACAGATTGGAGTGTGAATTGCATGTCGGCGAAATCATTTAGAGTTCTCCATAATAGGTAAGTTGCCCTTTGTACGATTTTATTATGGTTTTTGTTGTTTTAAGTTTTTCATTGTTGTGATTAATCATGTGTTTTCATATTGTGACTAACTTTCCATCCGTTGTCTGTAAACGCAAGATTTTACTAATTAACCCATTCCAACTTAGTGATCCATCTAAAGTGAACATTCTTGCGCAGCGACCCATTTATTGCTGCGAGAACTGTCCGTTTAGTGCAGCAAGTAGCCCCGCAGAGGGTGCCACCAAATGTCAGGGTCCTTAATTAACCTCAATATTCAATCAAGCTAAAATCGGAATTGGTCCAGGATATGATAAGCCACATCTAAAATTAACTACAAACATAAAATCGAAATCTGTTGCGTAACCCTGCAAATTGGATCGAGCCGAAAGCATTTTGAGGTTAATTTTGACAGCTGACATGCCACCTATGCGGCTGCAGGCAAAACTAAAAAACAGTCCTCGCAAAAATGAGCCATCTTAGAACTCAAGGCAGCTTGTCGGAGAAATATTTCGTGCGTTTTCAAAACCGACAGAGCATCCTTGATTTCCGAGACTCATCCTTGTGTTCACCGTCAAATGTATCAACGCTTTCTTGTTCAGCCGATATTGTATGTTACATTCATAAAACATCAAAAGTTCATCGCTGGAAATGTCCGCCTAGATATGTTGTGTTTTTGTCATACTTAACCAAATTAACAAGCATGGGGATGTGTAAAACAACTAGGAAATGTTTAGTCTGAAACACTTTCTGTTTATTTCAGATGTGACTTTCAGAGAAACTGTAGCATTCTAGTGAACAATCAAGTATTCGGAGAGGATCCGTGCGCAGGAACTGCTAAATATGTGGAAGCTCACTATACCTGTCTTGGTTAGTTACAAAAAACGAGCCCTTTGTAATTTTTGTTTTGTCTTGATTTTGTTTGTCTTGCATAATTCCGCGAATTCAGGTTGCGGGGTGCGCGTAACATACAATATTGAGGCGGCAACAGGAAAGCCTTGATTTAAAAAGCTAGCGTTTATTAAATTTTTAAATCTTTTCTGTCCGCCTCAGGTGCAGTAACTATCAAAACTGCAGCATTCCGGCGAGTACAAGTATGTTTGGGGACCCTTGCGCGGGAACCCTCAAATATCTTGAGGCCCACTATCAATGCCTACCTGGTAAGTGTCCATGACTTTCTAAATATTTTTAGCTGTTGCGTGTTTTTTTACTGAACAAGCGCCCTTAGTTGTGTCGCTTCTAACCATTTTTGGCTTCACCTGGCTTGCCCTGCCCATACATGACTTGACTGGACCTGTGCTGTACAGATCTGTTTTACTCGGTTTGGCTGCAAACTTACACCTCCACAGTGAGTCAAAGAGTATATGAGTGTTCACAGCTCTATAGGGGAGAACTGGCCTATCGCCTAAAGTCTCTAAATCTACGGCAGACTACTCGGTGCATCCTTGAAGAACTACCTTTGGGATCTCAACTGACTAGATTTGACCTAATCTGAGCTAGATTGTCTACATTGCTGGTGTAATTTAGTTTTACAAAGAGCTAACTTGTCATTTCTTTACATGGAGTGATCTAAATCAACCTGATCTGTACTGATTTGACTTGACTACGTTGCTCATCCAATTTAGATCTACAAAAGCTAACTTGACATGTCTTTATACGGACTGATCTAAATCGACCTGGCCTGACCTGCCCTGGTCTGACTTGACTTGTCTACGTTGCTACTCCAATTTAGATTGACAAGAGCTAATCTGACATATCTGTCAACGGACTGGTCTAAATCGACATGGTGTTTCTGACATGACTTGATTACGTTGCTGATCCTATTTAGAGTTACAAGAACTAACCTGTCCTCTTCACATGGAGAGATCTAAATCGACCTGATCTGACCTGATCTGTTCTGACTCGACTTGACTACGTTGCTCATCCAATTTAGATCCACAAAAGCTAACTTGACATGTCTTTACATGGACTGATCTAAATCAACCTGGCCTGACCTGACCTGGCGTGACTTGACTTGTCAACGCTTGTCTGACTTGACCTGGTTTGACTTGACTTGACTACATTGCTACTCCAATTTAGATTGACAAGAGCTAACCTAATATGTCTGTCCATGGACTTATCTAATACGACCTGATCTATTCTGACAAGACTTGACTACGTTACTACCCAAATTTAGAGTTACAAGAGTTAACATGACATGTCTGTCCATGGACTGGTCTAAATCGACGTGATGTTTCTGATATGACTTGATTGCGTTGCTGACCCCATTTGGATTTATAAGAGCTAACTTGTCCTACCTTTATATGGCCAGAACTAAATCTACGTAACCTGACCTGACGTAGTCTGACTGGACTTGACTAATTTAGATTTACAAAAGCTAATCTTTCTAGTCTTTACAAAGAGAGATCTAAATTGACCTGACTTGAAATGACGTAGTCTGACTTGACTTGTCTACGTTGCTGCTCCAATTTAGAGTTACAAAAGCTAACCTGTCCTTTCTTCACATGGAGAGATCTAAATCGACCTGCTGTTACCTGATCTGTTCTGACTTGGCTGAACTACGTTGCTGATCTAATTTAGATTTACATGAGTTAACCTGATATCTTTACATGGATTGATCTAAATCTACCTGATCTGACCTGACCTAGTCTGACTTGACTTGTCTACGTTGCTAATCCAATTTAGATTTACAGAAGCTAACCTGACGTGTCTTTATATGGACTGATCTTAATCGACCTGGCCTGACCTACCTGGCGTGACTTGACTTGTCTACGCTGCTACTCCAATTTAGATTGACAAGAGCTAACCTGACATGTCTGACTATGGACTGATGTACTTCGACTATATTTATTCTGACATGACTTGACTACGTTGCTACTCCAATTTAAATTGATACGAGCTAACCTGACATATCTGTCCACGGGCTGATCTAAACCGAGCTGATCTAATTTGACATGATTTGACTACGTTGTTAATCCAATTTAGATTTATAAGAATTCTTTACATTGGCAGATCTAAATCGACCTAATCTGACCAAACCAGATCTGACTTGATATTTCTAGTTTGTGGATCAAATTTAGCTTTGCAAGAGCTAACCTTTCCTCTCTTTACATGCACTGATATAAATTGACCTGATCTGAGCTAATCTATTCTGACTGGTCTTGACTACGTTGCTGATCCGATTTAAATTTATAAGCACAAATCTTGCTAGTCTTTACATTCTGAGATCTTAATCGACCAGACCTGACCTGACGTAGTCTGACTTGACTTAACTACATTGATGTTCCAATTTAGATTTACAAGAGCTAATCTTTCTAGTCTTCACATGGAGAGATCTAAATCGACCTGACCTGGCCTAACGTAGTCTGTCTTGACTTAACTATGTTGCTGATCTAATTTGGATTTACAAGAACAAATCTTGCTAGTCTTTACATGGAGAGATCCAAATTGACCTGCTCTGACCTGATCTGTTCTGACTTGACTTGTCTACGTTGCTACTCCAATTTAGATTGACAAGAGCTAACATGACATGTATGTCCATGGACTGGTGTAAATCGACCTGATCTATTATATTCTGACATGACTTGACTACGTTGCTGATCCAATTTAGATTTATAAAAGCTAACTAGTCCTGATTTTAAATGGTCAGAACTAAATCTACCTGATTTTACCTAATCTATTCTGACTTGACTTGACTACGTTGTTGGTCCAATTTAGATTTACATGAGCTAACCTGTCCTTTCTTCACATGGAGAGATCTAAATCAACCTGCTCTGACCTGATCTGTTATGACTTGACTACGTTGCTTCTCCAATTTAGATTGACAACAGCCAACCTGATATGTCTGTCCATGAACTGGTCTAAACCGACCTGATGTTTCTGACATGATTTGACTACGTTGCTAATCTAATTTAGATTTACAAGAACAAATCTTGCTAGTCTTTACATGGAGAGATCTAAATCGACCTGAGCTGACGACATAGTCTGACTTGACTTGACTACATTGCCGATCCAATTTAGATTTACAAGAGGTAACCTGATTTGTCTTTACACGGACTGTCTAAATTGGCCCGATCTATTCTGACTGTACTTGACTACGTTGCTGATCCGACTTAGATTTACAAGAACAAATCTTGCTAGTCTTTACATGGAGAGATCTAAATGGACTCGACGTCGTCTGACTTGACTTGACTACATTGCCGATCGAATTTAGATTTACAAGAGCTAACCTGTCATGTCTTTACATGGACTGATCTAAATTGGCCTGATCTATTCTATCTTGGCCTGTCTTTACACGGACAGATCTAAATCTGATCAGATTGATTCTGACTTGACTTGACAACATTGTTGATTCAATTTAAATTGAATACAAGGGCTAACCTGTCCTGTCTTTACATAGACAGATCTAAATGGGCCAGACCTGACCTTGTCGAACTTGACCTGTCTACGTTGCTGATCCAATTTAGATTTACAATAGTTAACTTATCCTGTCTTTACATGGACATATCTACATAGACTTAATTTGGTCTGACATGGCTTGATCTGACTGATCCTGCGACAGCTACTACCCTGACTTTGTTGTTTGGTATATCCCTACAAAATTCGAAATATCTATCCGAGAGACAGTAAATTTTCTACCAAGGTGCAACTTATCCGTTTTTTTTTAAATACTATTACAAGAGTAGGAATAATAAACCCGAGTAGGGTGGTATGGAAAAGGGTACTGGCTTGAGGTGAATGGATCGGCGTAAAGAGTATCTCAGTGGGGAGATTGGTTTGGGGAAGTAAGTAGTGGGGAACGTAGGGGCAGGGGGGTTGTAGTGGGCGTTTCGTTGTGAGCCTCGAATGACCCCAAAGTAAAAGCGCGATTTTTCATCGAAATTGATGTAAATCTAAATTTTAATAAAGAGAGCGGGGAGCCCAAGCGAAATAAGAAAACCTGGATCAAGATGCGGAGGCGGCAGAGACGAGCGATGAGGGTATTTAAAATATCGCATAGCACAGGAATCAGAATTGCAAACTAAACCTAATTAAACGTTCCGTAAATATCACTGGCACTTAAAACGCGAAAAGGAAGGATCGCACGAAAAATGAAATGAATTTTATACGTCGCCCCCTCCGCGGTGTGCTTTTGAAAATTTATTTTCTATAATAATAGAGGTGAGCGCGGACTTAATGACACGTTTTGTAACAGAAATTATACACACATTTCGACCCGAAAACCGCTTTCATTAAGGAAATATAATCCTCGTAAATGAAATTTCAATAATTAAAAGGGATAGCCAGTCTCCAGCGTCATGTGTTAAAACTTTAAATTGAACCGCGAACACAGGCGAAATTGTTTCGAAAAGCCCATATTACACGACAAAAAATCGCGAAAATTAATTGCTTCCCGCTGCAAAATGTATTCCCAAATTTCGATCTACTTCGGACGAGTGTGTAATATTTTAATGAAGTTATAAACCCCTGATATACATTTTCTAGGGGTGGGCAAAAGCTGGATAATCTGCTTCGCGGCATTTGTGTTGCCGGTGGTGTGCTGTAAGGCCAAACTTGCGGTCGGTCGACACGCGGGGTCGATGCAATACAAGCCCTCGCTGCAACGGACACGCCATGCAACGCCTGCGTTTATAAAAAATGTAAACAAACAAATGGCAAGCGTGGTGGTAAAAGACCATACTTCGGGTATGTTTGGAAAAACCTTCATGGTTGTTTTGTGCGGCTTCGGATGTGCAACAGAATAAAGTGTTTTTCTCATGTTTTGTGCCTGGTGGAAGCGGCAGGAGATCCATGTTGTCAACTTTAGCCAAACAACAAGACGATAAAATCAACGAAATGTCGTTCCCAAGTAGATGCGTTAAAGGGAGCAATTGAACAAAAGTGTCCAGTAATAGGGAATCGTGTTTCATCAGGACAACGCGCGGCCTCATGTGTTTTCGATTACTCTGCAAAAGGTGTTGCAGCTGGGCTCGCATGCTTTACTACCTTTACTCTTTGGGTGAATTAAAAATTCACGTAAAAAGAATTCCGCTGAGATTCAGGAATGCGCTTGGTAATTAGGCAGAAAACAAGAATTTCTAAATCAACACAAGAGTAGTGCTCGAATGGGGATATTTTTAATTTTTTTATTTTATTACAATTACGCTTGGAAATGAAATCACTTACTCTAATAAACCGCGACTGCTGCGACCCCCCAAAGAACACCCCAAATTTAAGAGAACCTACTCATTTAAAGAAGGTCCCTGGCAATCTTCGGTTCGACCCCTGTAGGAAAGGAAACTCTTTAAAACCGAATTAAGAGAGTAGAAAACTGGAAGGAAAACTCAAATAATTACTTTTTAATTTCACTTTAATGACTTTAATTACGAATTAAATGTGGCACGTAACGCGTTAAATCTGAAGAGTCGTTTGCCAATCAACAGTGACTTATGCAACCAGAAATTCGCGGCGGTTTGTTTTGCCTGCTGTCCGCACTTCACAATTAATTTTTATTTTTATTTCCTTAGCCGCGACAACTACCACGACTAACAGGCCGAGTCCCCCCTGGCTGATCACTTCGCAGCCCCCCATGTGGACCACCGCCAAAACGTCGGCCAGGCCTCCACCGCCGCCACCGAAGGCTACGGTGACGCCGCCATCCAAACCAGTCGTGACATCCTCCACGAAGACCAGCCAAATTACGTCAACTTCGCAGAATCCTATAGGACCTCCCGTCTCCGTGGATGTTAGTGACAGCGCCAATGAGGGGAACATCCCCCAAAAACCCATGCCGGAGGAAATTATGACGTTGCCATTCACGACAGTTACTTCGAAGAAAGTTATAGGTTGGTAGCAAGCTCGTAAGAAGTTTGTAAATGTGCATTTTTTAACATTGCGGTAGTACTGTAAGTACTGGACTCTATATATGAAACCAGGATTTGCTCATAAGTGATACTATTTCTATTTGTAGCCTGTAGAGACCGTCAAACCGCGTCATTACGGCCTTTTTCTTGTGTTCACACTTGTCAAAATCGTTTCATTCTGTAAATGAACCACAAAAAAATGTTGACCTTAGTCAAAGGTCAAAATTTTTTTGTGGTTCATTTACAGAATGAAACGATTTTGACAAGTGTGAACACAAGAAAAAGGCGGTAATGACGCGGTTTGACGGTCTCTACAGGCTACAAATAGAAATAGTATCACTTATGAGCAAATCCTGTTTTCATATATAGAGTCCAGTACTACATTTCAGCATACAGGAATGTTGAGTGGAGACGCTCAAGATTTTTTCATGTGCCTGAACATGTTCAATTTTGTGCCAAATTTGCACACGACATCGATTTTCCGATTCCATCTAATGAAAATCGCAGCAAAATCCCATCGAATGATTGTCTGAGGTGACGCGTTTGGATTGTTTTAAAACAGTCAGAAGGTGCCCAATTGCAAGCATTGTTGAACGATGATGATGACGTAGCAACACCTCGTAAATCACTTAACCTTCATAGTTTTGGGACACGTTTCCAATGTTTCTTCATTTAATAAGTGCAACTGCTGGACAAAATCAACTCTTAGAACATTGAGAACATATCATATCGCCCATGGAAGTACTAAAAATTCCCGCTATTTCCAAATTGAGCATTGCTAACTTGAGCTTGAAACTCATCACTTCAAATGTCTGGTACAACAGTTTTGCCGACATTCATGTTCAAAGCAAACTTTCTAAAACAGTACTTTCGGTACTCCAACCGAAAAGAAATTTGGCAAAAGCCGATCTAATGCCATGACTCTTATTTGCAGTTGACAGCACAACAGTAAACGCCTACGTTCCATCTCCGAGCATAATCCCAACCTGGACGGGCGAGTTAGACAGTTCCGAGTTCTGCAAGCCCGTGACATTACGAAGCATCTTTTGGAATTGGACCAGGTCCGGCATGACCAACATCCAACCTTGCCCAGGGGGCACCAAAGGCTTCGCCAGGTGGAAGTGTTCCAAAGTAGAGGGCGGAACCAAGTGGACGCCGCAGTACCCAGATCTAAGCGAGTGTCGCTCCGTATGGTTGACTAGTCTGGAGCAAAGGGTGCTTTTGGGCAACGACCCCTTAATCACCATCACCAGCGACCTGGCTCAGGTTACCAGCAGCAACAAGACTTTGTATGGAGGTGATATGATGATCACCACCAAAATAATCCAAAAAATGGCCCAAAAGATGTCCAAGGATATCCAAACATTCCCCGATTACAGGCAGCGAGAGGCAATCGTCACAGAAATGCTCAACGACGTCATAAGAACCGGCAGCAACCTATTGGACTCGACGCAACATCCGTCTTGGAGGGATCTGAGTCACAAGGAACAAATGAGAGTCGCTACATCTCTCTTGATTGGGCTGGAGGAAAACGCTTTTTTATTAGCCGACACTGTCACCAGAGAAAAGACGGTGGATCAAATCGTTAAGAATATCAGTAAGTGACATTACTTTTCTCAAAGTCAACACAAGGGCAGCAGTCTGCTGGTACGACCCCTGGGTCTATAGCCCTCTAACAAGTCACCCTCCTAGACAAATCACTTGAAAAACGAGACATACATAAAAGCCCACCAACTGCACTGCAGGAGCCGCTTCTGCTATTTTCATCATAGAAAATAGCAAAAGCGCCAACAGTTCCATTAATTAAAATCTTGCTTTGTTTTTAGTGTTGTCCGTTCGTGTCCTGGAGACCAAAAGTGTCACAACTGAAAAATTTCCCTCCGACAATAAGTGGACTGCAAGCAACGACTCCATAGAGCTCCCCAAAGGCGCCCTTCTTGAAAACAGTGATGGAGGATTTGTTCGTATCGTCTTCTCGGCCTTTGACCGTCTCGAAGAAATACTTCAGTGGCATCCGGAATCGATCGATTCAGGATCGAACAAAAACCTTACCCGAATTTTGAACAGTAAGGTGATTTCAGCGAGTCTGGGCAAAGGCCGGCATATTCAATTGAGGGAGCCGGTGCGGTTAACGCTCACGCATTTGCATACCGAGAACGTAAGCAATCCGTCTTGCGTATTTTGGGACTACACGACCAGCACTTGGTCGGAAGAGGGATGCCACGTGGACTCGACCAATCACACGCACACGATTTGCTTGTGCGAGCATTTGACGAACTTTGCCATATTAATGGACGTTACTTCCGTCTATCTGCCCCCAGAGCATCAGATGGCATTACAGATAATCACTTACGTTGGATGCATCGTGTCGGTTATTTGTTTGATTTTAGCTGTTGCGACATTCCAATTCTTCAAGGGCTTAAAGGTATGTTGATTTGAAACATCCAACGTTCGCTTGCATAGGTGTACCATATTTTGAAAAGATGAATCAATCCAATGATGATTTTTTGTGTTCCAGAGCGATAGAACAACGATCCATTGCAATCTATGTGTTTGTTTGCTCATAGCAGAGCTACTTTTCATGGCAGGCATCGGACAGACTGAAAATCAAATTCTTTGTGGAATCATAGCAGCAGTTTTGCAATACTTTTTCCTGTGTGCGTTTGTGTGGATGTTTTTCGAAGGTAAGACGACCATATTTTTGGAAACGGTGTGGACGGAGTTAATGATGTTTTTGTAATTTCAGGCTTCCAGTTGTATGTAATGTTAATAGAAGTGTTCGAAGTAGAAAAATCTAGAATACGGTGGTATTACTTAATTTCCTATGTCATTCCTTTGCTCATCGTTGGCATATCGTTCGCAATCAACCCGCAAGGATATGGTACTGAGCAACATTGTTGGTTGAAACCCAACTTTACTATTTATAGTTTCGTTATTCCTGTGTTGGTTGTAATTGTGGTAAGTATTGCCTGATCAAATTTCTTGATGATATATTCTTTAAGCCTCAAGGAACAAGTCTTGAGAATCAAGTCGAACTCATGAGTCTTTGGAGTAAAGACTTAATTGTTAGATTCCGGTCTCCAGACTTAATCTGCAGGCAAAATCTCAGGACATAAGCCTTAATTTGAATCTTTAGTTTTGATTTTTAATCTCAATATTGAATTTGAAGATGTGAGGCTTGTCATCAAGCTTAAATCTTGAGGCTTATATCTCGATATTTAAATTCTGATTGTTAAGTCTTAGGTCCTAAATCTCGAGTCTTCGATTTTCAATCTTGAGATAATTTCTCGGATTTCAATCTTGAGATAAGTCCTCGGATTACAATCTTGAGACTCAAGTCTCAAGATTAAAATCCCAAGACGTTAGCCTGGTGACTTATGCCTCAAAATTTAACCCTCAAGTGTCAAGACACAGAGTCGGTCTTGAGATTTAAGCCCGACAACAAGTCTCAAGTCTCCAGACTAAATATTGTGATCTCGAGACTTAATTAGCATACTTAATCTTTCAGCTTAATTTTGAGACATAAAATTTAAAACCTGACCTTGAGACTTGAGTCTCGTGACTTAATCGTGAGACTTAAGTCTCGAGACTCGAAGCTGCTGTGCCCAAATGTTAATGATGGCAGTCGAAGAAAGTGAAATTTAGGATCTTTTTCATTGAATCGAAATTTAAGAACTGATCTGCAAGACAATTCTCTCACATATATTCGTGCTAATTTCCACGTTTTGTTTTGTTTCAGTGCAATCTAATATTTTTGGCCATGGCGATAGTGAAGATGTGCAAACACGCCAATTCTACAATGAAAAACAAAGAGCATTCCAGATTGGCTAGTGCAAGGTAATTGCTTCAACGACGGTTTTTTTACTTTTTGCACAAAGTGTGGCATGTAAAACGATTTTTTTTCATTTTGATATACAGTCGTTTGTCTATCACAAACTTTTGTTTACGACATTAATTTGGTTGTTTAATCTGGAGTTACTGAACTAAGTAAGGACACACTTAGGACGTGTGGATTTTTGCAATACGTATGGCGCTTGCCTGTTTCGGTTAAGTGTGTGCTTACCTTCAAACCGATAACGAATCGTATTTGAATGCTGTGAATGATTGTTTTAACGAGAACTGTATAAATAAGTGTGGTGCTGGTGTTTTTTCTAATATTAATTTCTTCTTTCTTGCATGGCGATCTTATCCTATGGTAGTGGAAAGGAAGAAAATGCACTTCAAACCAAATTTCAAGCTCACTTGTAAGATATTTTCTTTAAAGAAGTTTAAGTATTCAATTGTTTCCTTTTAGTTGATTTGTTTTTCGTTTTGAATTGTCCGCATGGGGTTTAGCATAGTGAATTTGTTGGTATGCCGGTGTTGTAGTTGGCTTTTGTTTTACTGATAATAGAGGTTAAAACATCTTCTTAATTGTTTATTTTTAAGGAGCTACGACTGTGGGTGGCTTGCTAAATGTGAAATTGGCTTAATTTGTTTATACTGGGTTTGCACTTGACCAACTCTCGCATAAAAACATGTATTAGTTGTTAGATGAATGTGCAGATCTAACTAGAATGCCCTATTTACAACTTATCTGACAGATATTGTTGTGATCAGTGACTTACTGATTCTGATCTGCGACTTTTTAGTCATAATATGTGAGTTTCGGGGCCTAATATGCGCTTCTCTGATCGTAATATGTACAGCTTTAGTTCCGAACAGCACCTTTTTAGTCCTGATCTGTAATTCTATTCCTAATCTATTACTGTGTTGATTTGAAGTGACTGTTTCGACCATGTAAATGTAGGGTATTTAGAAATTGACGCAACAGATGTGTTTATGCGAGGGTTATTTGCTTTAAGTGGCACTTGGTTACCAAATTGCGCTCCTGTAGCTTTACAGCTCTCTCAGGATCACCGTTTAATAGACGATTGTGTTTTTAGGACGTGGTTGAAAGGAGCCATCGTGTTGGTATTTCTGCTGGGATTGACTTGGGCATTTGGCTTCTTATACGTGAGCAAGGAGACTGTGGTCATGGCCTACATATTCGCCGGATTCAATACGCTGCAAGGCTTTTTCATTTTTGTTTTCCATTGTGTTCAAAACGAGAAGGTAAGGAGCTGCTTTACCTCACATTCCTCAACTCTTTTGTAAAGTGATTTCCAGCTAACGAAACTAAAACCTACTTTGTAATATTAAAATATCAATCTGATGTACATACATTATATATTATTGAGAAAATATTATTAACATTATTATTGTAACAGAAAATCTTATTATTAATAAATATTTTATCAAGTTCCCTGAGAATTTGGTTTACTGAAATAAAATGAGCCTCCAGCTCCAATTTTTTTTTGTTTGTTTTACATAAATATTTTGTGTTTACTTTGAAGTCTGTGTGGGGTGTTTTTATACGTTGTGCAAAATTGACTAAATGATTGTGATGGTTTTTGCTAAAAGAGGGTTTTTCTTTTAAGTTTGTCACGAGTTGCACTTAGAGAGTGTTTTGGGAGAGATTTTTGCACAACGGATGGTATCACCCTGTACAATGACATTTATTTCATAATGATCGTTCACTTATTTTAAGTTGCGAAGCTGTGCACTGATTTTTCATTTGCCGCTTCTCAGGGAATCTTAGTTTTTTTCGTTTCCATTTTTACATTCCTCGCACAATTTTATTTATTTTTTTTATTATTCCTCATAGGTCCGTAAAGAGTACCGTAAGTTTATCCGGCGGCATTCGTGGCTTCCCAAATGTCTGGGATGCTCGAAACCGAGTTCGGGGACCGGAAGTAGCAGCGGAAATTCTGGTCTGGGCAAGGAGCACCGAACGAGCATGTACGGGGGTTCGAACGGCAACCCGTGTGGCCCTAACTCTCATTCCACGGACAATTCAGTACTGACGCCTCATGGAACAAGTGTGGGTACCAACAATATAGTCATCTCGAATAATTTAAATAACGTGCGCCCCACTCCACTAGTCCTTACAAGAACAGACCTCAACAATGCTAGTACCACCACGACAAATCACAATCGACTGCATAATATACCACAACAAGGTACTGCCACAAGCTTCGAGCAGCTCTGCTTTAGCAATTAATATTTTGTGATTGTCTCTTTTTTCGTGTTGTTTTTTTTTTTTATTGATTGATTAATAAGTCATCAATAATTTTCATTAACGCTGATAAGTCATGAATTTTGGATTAATAAGCCAATGAGTTTGATATGTCAAAGAGTTTGGCTGATAAGTCGATGAGTTTGATTAATAAGTGCTACTTGGATTAATAAATCATTGAGTATTACAATGCCAGTTGTTGCATTTCTGACGTGTGACATGTATTGCAACTAAATTGCTTGAACTAATGTGTTTTCAGTAGTGATCCCCTCATTATTCTAAATTTCCACTGAATAAATCAAAACTAAATGCATTAACCTTTTACCCATTAGAAAAACATTTTAGATGCCGAATGTTAACAAAATCTCCGCCTGTCTTAACTTTTTCAAATTTTTAAAATATCTTTGAAACCTAAACCCTAAATTTCTTACACTTGAAATGCCTTTAAAACCCATTTTTTAGATTTTTAAATTGATTCGGTTAAGTAGCTAAGAATTACAATAACCAATAACGCTTTGTGGTAATGATCAAGCGAATTTGAGTTTAGCTGAGTTATAGTGAGCTGCCATAATCTTAAAGTGTGGGTAGTTTGTGCTTATAAAAACCTGACTCATTAAACAATAAATTGTACAAAACTGAGGGAGATGGATATAATTTGGGTTATAAATGTTCATTTGGAAATTCATACTCGGGTTGTGTCACGCTCTAAAATTTGTGTGCATTTTTAGAATTCTGGCAAACTTTTTCCGTTGGAACTTTTCTCTTAGTTCCCAAATGAAACCAGGAAAAGATGTGTAATGACGATGTAATTTCGCGTGTTTTGTGTTTGAAATAGGTTGAAATTTAGAAGGGAATCCACATAAGTGAAGATATCAGTTGCAATACTGTAATACTGCAATCCCCTAGTAATTTTTTGAGCTGCTTACTAACTTCTTGTGAGGTGCTGTGGTGGTGCGTGCATTGCGTGCCTCCCTATCTACGCATGTCTTCCTTCCTTTTAACTAACGGTGGTAAGAACTAACAGCGCTTTTAGCTTTATGTAAACTAACAATTTGGTGAAGGAGCCCTCTGTGTTGCAGTTGCAGCGGGACTGGAATTCCCGGAGTTGTACCAGTATGAACCGTGTGGGCAAAATCCCTGCCCCCACTTCTACTTCAGGCACCACGGCTGCTACTCTTTCACGCCCCCCGCGAGCCGGTGCCGGAACACCTCCGCCTACTCATGAGACCCCTAATACTTCTACGCTACCTTACATACGTAACTTTTATAAAAATTCTGCTCTTAACTCAAATCTGCCTAAATCAGCCTCTACTTGGGGGCCTCTGCACAAACCTTTGCACTGGAAGGTAGGCGTAGTTTTATGGAGTGCATGACCTATTTTCCTTCTCTTATCAATTAACAGAATTTCTTTTGTACTAACAGGCTACTTCGTAACCGAACGCGGCAGATAAATCAGTCTTACTTTCTATATTATATTAAGATCTTAGTTGCCACTTTACATAATGTGGCCAATTTTTATATTTATAAGAGTGTGTGTGTATATGTTTTTCTGTGTCTATGTTGCAAGTTTTATGTTCTGTTAGAATTTGGATTGAAGGGACCGAATGAAATTTTCGGTAAAATAAATTGATGTCAAAATTGTTTACAATTGCATGTATACGAAGTATATTTTCACATTCATAAACAAATTGTCATAAGTTTTTGCTTGTAATACGGGTGTGTTTGGGTGTGTTTTTGTCAAAAATGCACAGAGAGCATTGCCGCCTTTGCTGTGGGTGTTCCTGGGCTAATTTAATGTTTCAGACTTTAGAGACCATAACACATCAGCTGAAAAGTCCATAGGATCACCTATAAAACAACTTTTTGGCAAAATTCTTTCAACTTTATTCATCCACATACTCCCCTGCAACAACGATGCAGTCATTCCAACACTTTTCCAACAATGTGATACTTTTCATGTGGGATTTCCTCAATCCGCAGGTCTATCTCCATAAATAGCAACTGACTAATGCCATTAAAGCCAGCACTCGGATTCGTGCCGTGCCAAAATGAGAAACCATCGCACATATTTGATCGATGTTATATAAATACCTCACCCACAGCTTGCTTTACTCCATTTCAACATCGACCCACCTTTATTGAGAATCTTAGAATGATGACTCATTTTTGATCTAAAAATAAGGCTCTGTTTCGGCGATCACATGCTCTGGGTGAGGTTCATCATCTTCTGCCCCCTCAGCTGACTGCTGATTTAACTCTGTAATGTAGGGGTGGGTACAAGTTTTGTCCATTATTACATATCGACCCAAAAAGTCCTTTCTCTCTTGGCGAAACAACTCCAAAGATCTCTCAGAATCAGCGATTTATTGTTTTTGGTCCTCTGAGAGTAAACATGGCACCCATTTCGAGAAAGACTCACCTATTAACAATTGCTAATGCAAAATGCAGCCGACATACTCCTTTGATATCTTTAAGGTGTGTAATTATCTCTTGCAACATCACTTTATGGTTTGCCAAGATGATTTTGTGTTCGATGCTTTCTGTGTCACCACTTTTTATGAATCACCAAAGCATTTGGCATAGTTGGTATTTGTGAAGCCGAGTTTAGAGTCAGCAAACCATTTCTCCATCATTTATCTCTACTGAACAGAGTAAGACTAAAACTAAGTCAAGCTTTCCCCACCAAAAACAATGATAAACCAACACACGAAATTGCTTTGCATCCATTTTCTTCTACATCTCAAAAATAGCATCGCAACATCCACTGCAACTTGTGACCACATATGGATGTTTCATTAGCAGCGCTGCTTAGCCTACAGACTTTTCAGCGAATGTGTTACACTAAATTTGGGGCCATACATGTACTGTGTTACCCGCTATACGATTACATTTTTTTTTGGGTGTGTTTATTGTGCGATTTGTGAGGGTACAATCCATACAGGATATTGCTGGGGTGGCTCTAATTTCATTTTCTGTCTACAGAACATTTCTTTTAAGTCGTACAGTCGAGATTCTGGGCACGGAGGATCGGAACAAGAGGATTCCCCGAGATCTCACATGGTGGACGCCCCCCCGAATAACGCCAAAGATGTGCGCCGCCAGCCGTACTTAAGCGCCGAATACAATCAGCCTATGGGTAACAACGTACAACAATCGGAATTCAGTGACTACAATCGCACAAACACCATCCCGCACCCGAAGCACCTGCCACTGCCGCAAAGTCTTCAGCCACACGTGCGCAAAAAGAACGGAAATTTCATGCGACCGGCGAGCCCTTGGAATCATACGTACACCGAAATTCACGATGGGAGGCAAGCTAGAGGCTTAGTGCCCGAGGATGATCCCGTTTATGAGGAGATTGAGCGGAATGATATTCAGGTTTCGGATATGAGCGATGAAGATGGTAAACGGCAAAGTGACATGAGTCGACAATCCTCCAGGTCTTACGGAGACCACAGGCCTTTGATTCCTTACAGTCCTGCGGCTGATAGAAGCATCCAGTCGTCGTTGGAAGCTGTGGCGAAGTCTCATGCCAAAGAGCATAGATACGTTCCGGACAAGGAACAATATCGCATGATGCGCCAGAATATGTACAGAGGCGACGCGGCAAGGTCTTTGGCGGCTGTTTTGGATGGTGAGACCGTAGTGTGCCATTTAGAACCGCAAGAGAGGTATCCCCACGATCCTTACGCATCTAGAACTCTGGTCCAGCATATGCTGCCGCAATACAGTGAGAGTTAGAAAACTGCCATTTGCAAGTGTATATCTGTGATTACCACATGATCAGACGTTAGGTCATTATTAATTAGTAAGCTCAGCTCGTGTGAATGATGATGATGGAAAGTGATAATTTTATAATAATGAACTATTTTAATATAAAATATTTATGTGAATACGAATGTCTTATCTAAATGTGAGTTATTCGAGTCATGCTGTTACATTTTCTCTTTGACAAACGAAAAAATTCAAGAAGAAAAAAAAACAAAATTATTTCTCCTGATATTTTTGTGATGATGTACCTTTTCATACCTACTCGGCTCAGTTTGCTTCCTTTGGGTGCCTATGGCGGGTGAGGCCCTGCGAATGTCAGCCAATGAATCGTGAGTAGTGGGGGTATTTTCAGGTAGCGATTGTGCGAGACGAGGAACTTTCACAGAGGATGTAAAGTGCGTTTCAAGCCAACCGATGTCTTCGAAAGGAAATTGGTGAAAAATCCGGCCAAACATCTCTTCTTCGTTTGGTTTTTCCATCAGTTCCGTGAACACGCCCCTTCACGACTCGCCGGCCCAGCTAAAGAGCCATATTCTTGGCACCGCCCATGAAAAATCGCTCGCCATATTTAAACGGAGGAAGCTAACGACAAGAGAAACACGCTTTTTACGTATTTTACTCATGAGAAATAGTTTGTACCATATGAAAAATAGTTCATATGCTCCCTTCTTGTTCTGGTTGGATGAGTTCCCAGTAAAATTTTCAAGCTTTATTTATTGTTTAGTTGTAAGTAGGGAGTCGCAAAACGTCCTTTTTTAAAAGTGTATCTTTCGTAATTTATTTGCGCTTCGAATTTTACTGGGTTTTAAATAAATTAGCGCTTCATACCAGATGTCGAGTTATTAGCCTGCACGAAAATTGTAAATACAGAAATTCCCTGATGTTTAGAATGGTTATAAAAACTCAGTATATTTAAACTTACTTCTGCTATCAAACATACAATAAATAAAATTTTGTAAACTACCTAGTGATAGCCGTCGGGGGCTCCGGGAAGCTCGCTTCCAATCCCGCCATTTATTTTTTTATTTATATTATTATATTATTTAATTTTTTATCGACTTATATGTATATTATTCTTAATCAAGGGCATGTTCGCGGAGCCCCCGAAACGATGTATACTGTAAAGAGATGATGTTGAAAGTTTTAAAATATAACTGAGATTACTTAATTAATAATATGTTAAGTAATATTATGTTTATTGTAAATATTGTATAGTGCTTTGTACATGTTGATTAATGGTATTTCATTAGTCAGGAATAAGTTGTTACTGCTATGTTTCCCCATAGCCAATATAAACATTACACCATTGTAAGAAAGAACTTGTATTTAAATTTAACATCATAAAGTCTGACCAATAAATTTTAATTTTCTCCTAGTTTGGTTTTTTTTTTCACTTTACCTTCCTTTCGCCGCATTTATCGCACATTATAGTAGTAAGTAGATGCATTATTGCTATTAAAGTAACAGTTTAATAGTTTAAGCATAAAGTGAGCTTTCAGTCGACAAAGAAATTTCATACTCGGTGTAAAGTTAAGCTAACACTTTACAGAAAAAACTAAATATCTACTTCGTGCATTTCGAATAAAATGATTAGTAGTGCAATAAGCATCAACCTTAGAGCCGAACCACTCTTCTTAGGTATTTAGTGAATATTTCGAGCAACCGTGCTAAGAAGAATTAATAACGAGATGGATCTACATTTAAGAGTTAAAAAATATTGAAAGTGAATTCTAAGTAAAATATTAGGAATGTCAGCAAAAACTAGACTCTAAAATTAAATCTTCAAAGTTTTAAGGTAAGTAAGTCAGGGTTTCAGAATAAAACTTTGAGAATAAGAAGCTCAAAATCATTTCAAGACTAGAAATTAAAAGGATTGTAGGCTTCAGGCTAACGAGTTTCAAGTATAATTATTAAAAATTCAAGCTGAACAGATAAAAGTCCGGGGCTTAAAATTAAGAATGTTTAGAGCGTAGAGTCAAAATGGATTCAGGGTCCTTAAAAACGTGGAGATTTAGCAAAATACTTCGTACAGTAATACCACATAATATGTATTATATGGTAATACACGGATGTAAAAATTATTAAAATACCTTATTGCATTTTAAGTGTGAATGCTTGTATAGGCAACACAAATTACAAACCAAAGCTATCAACTAATTGTGAAGAGAGAGTAGGAAACATATTGATGTTATTTGAATTGCAACAAGTTTGACTTGAAATAGTATAAGATATGCAAACTGTTTTGGTGTGACGTCATGTACGTCAAACTTCTTACGTCACTTGTCATTTTCAATTGTTTTATTTCGTAACCTCACTAAAGTGATAGTGACGGCCTGTTTTCATTGAGTTTCGTATCCAGGTGCAATCTGTGAAGAAATAAACCACCAAAATGGGTGATATGGGCACTGTTCAATACTTTATCGCAGGGGGATTCGGTGGCATATGTACAGTAGTCACCGGACATCCTTTCGACACAATTAAGGTTGTTAATTTTAATTTAAAAAGTCCCCTTTGGGTTATTTAAAGTTTGGTTGAACTTTGGAACCACTGATTTTGAACCTACGATTTTTTTATTTTTGGCATATCTTGCTCTATTTTTATGACGTTTTCACAGCGCAATCGTGTTTTTCTTGCACAGCCCTATTTTCCTCGCACAGCCTTGCTTAGCCCTGTTCCCCTTTCAAGGCCCTATGTTCCTTGCAGAACCTTGTTTACCTTGCCGATCACTATTTGCCTTGCGGATATCTACTTTCCTGGCAAATGTTAATTTTATTCATAAAGCTAAACAGATTTTAAAAGGATTCTGCCTCTTTTTCACAATTTTAGAATCAAGTGACCATTGCATGGTTTTTAGAAGATGAACATAATTGATGTTGAAATATGTTTAGATGAAGACCGTACACTACCATTGTTTTAATAGGCATACTTAAAAAATCATAACATTTCATTCCATTTCGAATAGATTTTTTCAGTTAACCACTTGGTAAAATGTTTTTGCCGGAATTGTATGATAACTGTGCAATTGACAACTCTTAAGTAAATACCTTGTGGGGTAATGACGGGAGAAATGTTTCGTAAGTGACAATTTCGATGTGTCAATATCAGGCAGGTGACTAGATTTGGTTGTATTATTATGAAATGCCTTTTAAGATAAACTTGGGGTCTCTGGGGAAGAGGATACATTCGATCCTGACGTAAATTTCCAGTTGACAAAAAACAATGTTAGAAGTATTTTTCAAATCAAGTGTATCTCGTTTTGAATATGCAGAAGGCAGTCACTATACAACGCCTGCTTAATGTCATCAAATCTCTGAGAAAAGTATGACCAAATTCAAAAATGGACAGTTGGTTTCCCCATGATGACAATGCTTCAGCTCACTGCTGAAATGTCTAGACTAAACATTTGAATACTACACAACCGTAAGATCATGAACACCCTCCTTACAGCTCGAACCTTGCTCCTTGTGATTTTGCAATGTTCCGGCAAGAATGCGCCTTACTTTTTTGTGAAATTTGGAAGGTCTAGTTTAGGTTTCGGAGGGCAAAGAGAGATACTGAAGGTGATGGAAGTTTATTTGGATAAAATTATGTAAATAAATCTGTTTCAGAATTTTTCAAGCACTCTGTTCTGAGTTGTTTACTTCTTTGTAACTAGTTGCTTTACTTTGGTTGTGTATCATTTCTGCATTTGTTACTTCGATAGGTTTAATATCTGTTCGCTTAATGTAATCATACACAAAAAGGTTTCTGTCTTTGATAGATTCAATATTTAGTTTTCGCCTAGTTCAATTTTGACTTCTATTTTTTATCTCTATGTTCATTCCTACTATTTATCTCCCTATTTTGGGGTCCATCATGACTTATTCCTCTCTATTTCTGCCATGGTATACTGCAGAGTCACTGTTTACGACAAAATAATTTGGTAACTTAATAGTTCCTTTGCCTTTGTACTCCAAGAGATCTTCATGGTCCTTTGAATGACATAAAATCAGTTTCTAGCATAACATTCTCAAGATTATCGCTTTCCAGTGACCTTTGTTCATATTTAACTAATTGTTTACTTTTTTATCGACATATTCTTCTCTGATTCTGTTCTACTTTGAGCTAATATTTATTCTTTGATAGGCTCTACTTGGCACCCGTCTGTCTTTGCCTTGGCTTGAATTCAGCATGACTTTATTGAACTACTCAATCTACCCAATTCATCCAGGCGAGGTTACCTAAACACTTTGCCACACAAAATTGCAGTTAAATCATTGTTTGCAACATTATAAAAGTAGCGGCACTAAAACTACTGTAACTTATGAACTGATAGTCGGACTGTAATGAAATTTTAACGTTTACCTTCAGAAGGTTGGTACTTCCCAAAAGTCTGGTATTTTTCATCGGTGGCTCGGCCTATGTGTTATCCTACGAACTTATAAGCCAATGTGTTATTTAAACATGAGACATTTTATTAGATTTTAGAAGAAAATACGGTTTTGTAGAGAAAATACGGTTTTGTATAGAAAATACAGTTCTGTATAGAAAATACGATTTTGTATAGAAAATACAGTTTTGCATAGAAAATACGGTTTTGTATAGAAAATACGATTTTGTATAGGAAATACGGTTTTGCATAGAAAATACAATTCAGCAAAAGATATGTCTATCAATAAAGCAAGATATGTAGTATTGTGAAATAGATTTGAAAAGCTCGCGTGGAGAGCATATCTTATTAAGTGAAACGAAAAAACCTGACATCATTTTCAATTGAATCTATTAAAAATCGCTTAATAGGTCATGATGATTTTAGAATTGCCTTAAAAATGGCGTAGATTTATTTTGCAGCTCTTACAGTCAATTTTAGGGCAACTTCTATAAAATTTTTGCTACATCCACCAATTAAGAACATTCTAAAACTAGACAATCAAGTCTTGCTGATTCAGGATGTTAGAAAAAGTGTTTGAAAACAAGTTTGTTTGTGTACAGGTGCGTTTGCAGACCATGCCCCTCCCAAAACCGGGTGAGACGCCCCTATACAGCGGAATGGGGGATTGCATGAAAAAAACTTTGAGAAACGAAGGGTTCCGAGGGTTCTACAAAGGAATGGGCGCACCTTTAGCAGGAGTAGCCCCGATTTTTGCCATATCCTTCATGGGCTACAGGGTGGGGAAACAAATTATTGGCCCAGACGACCCGAAAAAATTCACCTACTTCGATTATTTTGCAGCCGGAGCTTTCTCCGGAATCTTCACTACCTCCATCATGGCGCCCGGCGAACGAATCAAGTGCCTCTTGCAGATCCAAGGGGACTCCAAGACGAAAGTCTACGATGGGCCCATCGATTGTGCTAAGAAACTCTACAAGGAAGGAGGAATGAAAAGTATTTACCGCGGAGCTGGGGCCACCTTATTGAGAGGTAACGATGGAGCAAAACTTTGACGTAATTCTAGCCGACATTCTCGTACTGACAAGAACGTTTGAATAGCAGGCGAGTCATTAATGCGCTTTTCAGAATATAGCTCCGATGGTATTAATTTCACAAATTAATCAATAAAATCTTGTTTCATCGAATTTGAAGTTTGTAGGAAAAAGGCAACATTGGTTGATAACTTGCCTTAGTCCGGTGGCCGAGAGTGAATAATCTTTTGAAAAGCTACGTTTACGGCAATGTTGGAATTCAATTCCTATTAAAAATTTGTTTAAATTGCTAAAGAATTGATCATTATTGAGGACTAAGTCTGGTGACTCCTGAGGATGATGAAGAAGTTCCAGCTCCAATTTGCAAAGGAACTTCCGATCCCTGTATTGATTGTAATTGTCATATTGAGTACATTTCACATCACAAGTGATGATTCGATTCAAACATGGACTAGATTTATAATGAAAATGCTACCACCAGCTTTTGTTCTTGTTTTCAGTCAGCCCATATGGAACACCATGGTACTCAAGCAGTCTGAGATGGGCCAGACTCAATGATCTTTAGTTCGTTATTACTGATTTTTCATTCTGGACGACTGTATGACTCTTTTTTGAAGTCAAAATTACCTGTATCAATTTTGGCGAACCACGTTGACATTCTCTGCTACATAGTAGCACTAGACCTACACACATCATAAATATTTCAAGCCGCTTGCGATGGTGTAGTTTCACATGAGGACTCCTACTTCATAATAGCAAATTTCTAAAGTTTTAAGAGCAAATAGTAAATTTTTTACACAAATGAAATATATTTCTAAAAAAAACATAATTGACAAACCAAACCATTGAAAAATAATTTCATTTCTACCAATTTTAATTGGATTTTAAGTTTGTGTTAGTATAATATTTCATATAATACAAGTATTCACCAAGCGGAGCTATTTGGCACGGAAGCACTAATGACTCGCCCAGCACACGATGTTTTTAAACTACTTCCTCTGATTAAGAAAAACTTGCTCGCTTACACAAATACCTCTATAATCAAAGTAAAAACTACAAAAAATATCTCAATACTTAAAATAATCAAGTCTCATTTAATTTACATAATCAAATTATTTGGATCCTTGGGGAACTTTTTGATCTTCTTTGGCCCGCCGAGAACCTCCCCCCTCTTAAGCTCATTCTTGAAGCTCAACGGCAGTTTCTCCGCAATTTGAGCAATGGAAATCACATCATTGTCCTGGTTGTTCCCGAATAGCGAAATCTTCATCGGGTTGTCGTCGTTGATCTTCATCCCAAGTTTCTTTTTCTGCAAGCTCATCTTCAATCTATGCTTCTCTAGCTTTTCCTCCCTCGTCATTTTGATTGGTTTTCTCAAAAAACCACCCGTGCCATTTTTCTCAACCGTGAAAGGTCCTGTCCGTACTCCTAATTGTCCGTCTACTCCAGCTGCTGCTTCTAGTCCTATTCCATTTCCGGTTTCTGCATTCGTGCCCATCCCTGCTTCCATCAATCCATTTCTGATTTCAGTCCCGTTCAACTTTTGCACAAGCCCTCCGTTAACAAGCACTTTCTTCTTGAGTCGTGGCTTGAAGTCGGCGCAAACCAACCGACGCCTCATCACTGGAAAAACACTTAGGTTCTTGTATTTTTTGGGGGTGGAACACTTAGGGGCGACACGGTTGTCGTAAATGTACTTGTAATACACTTTATTGTCAAAATCACACCCTATTCCCTTGTCGTGGCGCGAATCGCAAACCCTGACTCCCTTCTGTTTGATTTTGTTCACCAGCATCGGCTTCCATTCGGACATGTCACAAGAGCAATGCCACGGGTTGTAGTTCAAGCGAATCAATTTGGGCTTGAAGTTGTTGAAAATGTCCTTTGGTAGCGTGGTAAAGTTGTTGTTGTTCAAGTAGAGCTCGTTCAAGCTTTGCAAGTCGTCAAAGACGCCCGGTGGGAGATATTGAAGTTGGTTTTTGGACAAATCCAGAATTTTCAAACTCTTGAGCCCTATGAAGGCGTCCATTGATATATTCTGGATGTTGCAGGATTTGAGAATTAGCTTCTGCAGGTTGTGAACTTCAACGAAGGCGTCAAATTGCAGTTCTGGTATATTTCCACCCAGAGCTAGCTCGATCAAATTTGGCATCCCTGCAAAAATGTCCTTCTTCAAGATGGGGATTTTCAAGTGCTTCAAGGTTAATTTCTTGAGCAGGTTTAGGCCAGTGAATGAACTTTTTTGGAGCTGCAGCGGAATGTTTTCGCTGCCTAAGACTAACGAGTCTGTGGTGTTCATGACCTCGAAAGTATTGGGGTAGATGACGCTAATGGGATTGTTGAGGAAGTTGGCGAGCTTCAAATTCGGGAATGGGGGAAGCGACAGCTCTGATAGTTGGGAAAAGTTGTTGTAGGATAAGTCTAAGTATTCGAGTTTCAAGAGACCCGCCAGGTCGGTAAGCTGGATGTTCAGGAGGTTATTGTGGGCCAAAGAGAGGATTTTGAGGTTCGGTGTGCCGTAGAAAGCAAATTCAGGAATGTACTTCAGATTGTTGTTTTCCAGGATGAGGAACTCTAAATTCTTGAGGCCTTCGAACATCTCCCATTGGATTGTCTGGAGGTTGCAGCGCTTGATAATGAGGAGCATGAGTTGGTCGAACCCGGCGAAGATGGGCAGTTGGTCCTTCTCTTGCTGCTCCATGTATTTATCGTAAGGCAGGATTTCGTTCTTTTTGATTTTCCGCAGCAATGTCAGGGGATGGCCTGATACCTTGTGGGTGTAGACGAACGTAATTATTTCTTCGGTATCGGATTCCTCCTTCCGGTTGGAGTTCTCGATGAGGATGTTGTCTAGGTTGAGATATTTCACATTGGGCAGGGCCGTGTCGATTTTGCAGAAAAAGAAGGTCGAGTGGGGTGACTTCGTTCCTTGCAGTTCGAGGGCCTTCAGTTGGGGGAAGACCTTGAGGTCGCTGAATGTTAGGGTTTTGTTCCCGGATTCGAAGCCTTGGATTAGGGTCAAAGACTCCACGTTGGGTGGGATTTCGTCGAGGAGAGTCTTTGGGTCTGTCTCCGTCTGGAGGATGCAAATCGCTGTTCTGAGTATGACGTTGTGGGATTCGTGGATGTTGTCTTCGTAGAATACCTGCAGTTGAAAAGAGACTTAGAACAAGAGATCAGGTCGTCAGGAATGGAATTTGTAGTTCTAGTAACTTTGGCAACATTAATAGGTGATTACGTAAGAATGACTTGATATTTGATGATTCTCTTCTATTACATTTCCGTATATTGTTCAAAATTTAGTAGAGGAAAGAAATCATGAAAGAATACGATCGGGAGATTTTAACGGACTTCCATGTTTTGAGGACTCCTGAGTCTCTTAGACAGCGTTAAATTGATTCTCAAAGTTGGTAAAGGTAGCTTTGATCTTACAAATGAACTAAGCGGTCGTCCATAATTAAAAGTTAATAACGACGTTCACAGTTGAGCCTACATTACAGAGTGTCTATGAATTATGAAGTTTGTAAGATCCTCACGTACACAAGATTTAAGAGGTGAGAGTGTGGATGGGTAGGGGCTGTGAAAGGTCTAGCGAGAACAATTAAGCCAAGTTATAACTGAATATTTTTTTTCTCCCTATATGAATATATTCTTGAGCAAGTAAAAAAATTTAATAGAAAGGTCTGGCAGAATTCTTATAGGGCGTAAATTTTAGAACAGTCTAGACTTACATCGTTATTCTCATATTCCCTTGCTTCTGAATTGTGATGCTCTGTTTCTGGGTTCATGTGCTTAAACAATGCCATTTCGGTGAGGTGCTCGTGCCTGCAAGTGCACACAGACGGACACAGGACTTCTTCATCCCAAATTGCTTCAGCCTTGAAAACAAAGTGATATTATTAATGTGATTTAAATAATACAGAAGGAATAGTTTTTATAGCATGACTGTAAGCGACATCATTTGAAGAAAAAAAAAATTGAGGCAAAAATGACGATGTTCAACAGAATTGCATAAAATGTTCAAATGCTAGAACGAATTAAGTTTGCAACTGCAGTTGCATGAGGGAAGAGAAAAAAGGCAAGTTAATAATAGCGCAGAAAAGAGGATGGAATGTTTCCATATTTATAATATACACTGAAGGAGGCGGCAAGCCCAAATATTTAACTAGAGCGTAAAATTAAGCAGCAAGAAAGAAGTTAGACTTACGGAACTTAAGGTAAACACGAGAAGAAAACAAATGCATCTCCACATTTTGAACAGAAAAGTTGCTTTGATGGGCTTTCTACAGGATACTAAAATCAGGAAATACATCCGCCTACTACTTCCTATATATTATCTCTCAGAAAAGAAATTTACTGACAAGCCAGATTCATGTGTATACACAGGGTGGTCACTAAATATCAGTTTAAATATTTTACAAAATGGTTATTTGACTGCATTTACCAACTTTTACTTTTGAAAAATATAAGGACGTGCCGAGGCGGCACCTATATGGTATATAGAAGAATGTAGAGTGGAGCCACTCCAATTTTGATATTCCTGTAATCTAAATGAAATCTATTAAAGCAAAGGTATTGGGATCGTTACATCTATGTGTGCATGTAAACAGGATAACGTTCAGACGGCTTGAGGTCGAGTGATGAAATTGGGAATACGGTAATTATAGGAATATCGTAGATCCCTGTCGGATATGTAGGATCACTGAAGTACCTTCGCTATATTATCATAAAAGGTGCTTCAGATTTGAGTTGGTTTACAAATTTTTTCAATACAATTTGAAGATTATGATATCTTAAAAAATTCAATAAATTTGGGGACTGATGTGATCCTTCAAGTCGTCAAAATGGAAAATTGATTTCTAAAACACGTTGTCGAATTAATTAAGTACACATAAATTCAAAAGTTTCGGACGCTTTAAACGTTAAGGAGACACGATGCAAATTGCAGTCATATCTTGACAATTTGAAAACCATTAATTTAATAAGAGTCCAGGAAATGCTGTTTTGTTATTGTATATTGAGTTGGTTTACAAATTTTTTCAATACAATTTGAAGATTATGATATCTTAAAAAATTCAATAAATTTGGGGACTGATGTGATCCTTCAAGTCGTCAAAATGGAAAATTGATTTCT